>JAZAYU010001163.1:0-78777 GCA_038501625.1 Corbicula japonica | reverse complement strand
TGCACGGTTGTTAGAGATATTTTTGAGGTGAGCTTATAACCGGAATTTCAGGGCTCTTGACCGCCGACAACCGGCTAAACCGGCAGCCAAACACTGTTAAAATAGAATAAATACACTATATTATCCCATATGAAAGTGTCTTTGCAAAAATCCAATAACGGTCAAAATTGCACGGTTGTTAGAGATATTTGAGGTGAGCTTATGGCCGGAATTTCAGGGCTCTTGAAATCCGGCAACCGGCTAAACCGGCAGCCAAACAATGTTAAAATAGAAAAAATACACTATATTATCCCATATGAACGTGTCTTTGCAAAATCTAATAACGGTCAAAATTGCAAGGTTGTTACAGATATTTGAGGTGAGCTTATGGCCGGAATTTCAGGGCTCTTGACCGCCGGGACCCGGCTGAACCGGTAGCCAAACACTGTTAAAATAGAATAAATACACTATATTAACCCATATGAACGTGTCTTTGCAAAAATCCAATAACGGTCAAAATTGCACGGTTGTTAGAGATATTTGAGGTGAGCTTATGGCCGGAATTTCAGGGCTCTTGACCGCAGGCAACCGGCTAAACCGGCAGCCAAACACTGTTAAAATAGAATAAATACACTATATTATCCCATATGAACGTGTCTTTGCAAAAATCCAATAACGGTCAAAATTGCACGGTTGTTAGAGATATTTGAGGTGAGCTTATGGCCGGAATTTCAGGGCTCTTGACCGCCGGCACCCGGTTAACCGGCAGCCAAACACTGTTAAAAAAGAATAAATACACTATATTATCCCATATGAACGTGTCTTTGCAAAAATCCAATAACGGTCAAAATTGCACGGTTGTTAGAGATATTTGAGGTGAGCTTATGGCCGGAATTTCAGGGCTCTTGACCCCCGGCAACCGGCAACACCGGCAGCCAAACACTGTTAAAATAGAATAAATACACTATATTATCCCATATGAACGTGTCTTGTAAAAAATCCAATAACGGTCAAAATTGCACGGTTGTTAGAGATATTTGAGGTGAGCTTATGGCCGGAATTTCAGGGCTCTTGACCGCCGGCAACCGGCAAAACCGGCAGCCAAACACTGTTAAAATAGAATAAATACACTATATTATCCCATATGAACGTGTCTTTGCAAAAATCCAATAACGGTCAAAATTGCACGATTGTCAGAGATATTTGAGGTGAGCTTATGGCCGGAATTTCAGGGCTCTTGAAAGCCGGCATCCGGCTAAACCGGCAGCCAATCACTGTTAAAGTAGAATAAATACACTATATTATCCCACATGAACGTGTCTTTGCAAAATCTAATAACAGTCAAAATTGCACGGTTGTTACAGATATTAGAGGTGAGCTTATGGCCGGAATTTCAGGGCTCTTGACCGCCGGCACCCGGCAAAACCGGCAGCCAAACACTGTTAAAATAGAATAAATACACTATATTATCAAACATGAACGTGTCTTTGCAAAAATCCAATAACGGTCAAAATTGCACGGTTGTTAGAGATATTTGAGGTGAGCTTATGGCCGGAATTTCAGGGCTCTTGACCGCCGGCAACCGGCTAAACCGGCAGCCAAACACTGTTAAAATAGAATAAATACACTATATTATCCCATATGAACGTGTCTTTGCAAAAATCCAATAACGGTCAAAATTGCACGGTTGTTAGAGATATTTGAGGTGAGCTTATGGCCGGAATTTCAGGGCTCTTGACCGCCGGCAACCGGCTAAACCGGCAGCCAAACACTGTTAAAATAGAATAAATACACTATATTATCCCATATGAACGTGTCTTTGCAAAAATCCAATAACGGTCAAAATTGCACGGTTGATAGAGATATTTGAGGGGAGCTGATGCCCGGAATTTCAGGGCTCTTGACCGCCGGCAACCGGCATAACCGACAGCCAAACACTCTTAAAATAGAATAAATACACTATATTATCCCACATGAACGTGTCTTTGCAAAAATCCAATAACGTTCAAAATTGCACGGTTGTTAGAGATATTTGAGGTGAGCAAATGGCCGGAATTTCAGGGCTCTTGACCGCTGGCAACCGGCAAAACCGGCAGCCAAACACTGTTAGAATAGAATAAATACACAATATTAACCCATATGAACGTGTCTTTGCAAAAATCCAATAACGGTCAAAATTGCACGGTTGTTAGAGATATTTGAGGTGAGCTTATGGCCGGTATTTCAAAGCTCTTGACCGCCGGCAGCCAAACACTGTTAAAATAGAAAAAAATACACTATATTATCCCATATGAACGTGTCTTTGCAAAAATCCAATAACGGTCAAAATTGCACGGTTGTTAGAGATATTTTTGAGGTGAGCTTATGACCGGAATTTCAGGGCTCTTGACCGTAGACAACCGGCTAAACCGGCAGCCAAACACTGTTAAAATAGAATAAATACACTATATTATCCCATATGAACGTCTCTTTGCAAAAAACCAATAACGGTCAAAATTGCACGGTTGTTAGAGATATTTGAGGTGAGCTTATGACCGGAATTTCAGGGCTCTTGACCGCCGGCAACCAGCAAAACCGGCAGCCAAACACTGTTAAAATATAATAAATACACTATATTATCCCATATGAACGTGTCTTTGCAAAAATCCAATAACGGTCAAAATTGCACGGTTGTTAGAGATATTTGAGGTGAGCTTATGGCCGGAATTTCCGGGCTCTTGACCGCCGGCACCCGGCTAAACCGGCAGCCAAACACTGTTAAAATAGTATAAATACACTATTTTATCCCATATGAACGTGTCTTTGCAAAAATCCAATAACGGTCAAAATTGCACGGTTGATAGAGATATTTGAGGTGAGCTTATGGCGGAATTTCCGGGCTCTTGACCGGCGGCAACCGGCAAAACCGGCAGCCAAACAGTGTTAAAATAGAATAAATACACTTTATTAACCCATATGAACGTGTCTTTGCAAAAATCCAATAACGGTCAAAATTGCACGGTCGTTAGAGATATTTGAGGTGAGCTTATGGCCGGTATTTCAAAGCTCGTGACCGCCGGCAGCCAAACACTGTTAAAATAGAATAAATACACTATATCATCCCATATGAACGTGTCTTTGCAAAAATCCAATAACGGTCAAAATTGCACGATTGTTAGAGATATTTTTGAGGTGAGCTTATGACCGGAATTTCAGGGCTCCTGACCGCCGACAACCGGCTAAACCGGCAGCCAAACACTGTTAAAATAGAATGAATACACTATATTATCCCATATGAACGTGTCTTTGCAATAATCCAATAACGGTCAAAATTGCACGGTTGCTAGAGATATTTTTGAGGTGAGCTTATGACCGGAATTTCAGGGCTCTTGACCGCCGACAACCGGCTAAACCGGCAGCCAAACACTGTTAAAATAGAATAAATACACTATATTATCCCATATGAACGTGTCTTTGCAAAAAACCAATAACGGTCAAAATTGCACGGTTGTTAGAGATATTTGAGGTGAGCTTATGGTCGGAATTTCAGGGCTCTTGATCGCCGGCAACCGGCTAAACCGGCAGTCAAACACTGTATAAATAAAATTAATACACTACATTATCCCATATGAACGTATCTCTGCAAAAATCCAATAACGGTCAAAATTGCACGGCTGTAAGAAATATTTGAGGTGAGCTTATGGCCGGAATTTCAGGGCTCTTGACCGCCGGCACCCGGCTAAACCGGCAGCCAAACACTGTTAAAAAAGAATAAATACACTATATTATCCCATATGAACGTGTCTTTGCAAACATCCAATAACGGTCAAAATTGCACGGTTGTTAGAGATATTTGAGGTGAGCTTATGGCCGGTATTTGAAAGCTCGTGACCGCCGGCAGCCAAACACTGTTAAAATAGAATAAATACACTACATTATCCCATATGAACGTATCTCTGCAAAAATTCAATAACGGTCAAAATTGCACGGTTGTGAGAGATATTTGAGGTGAGCTTATGGCCGTAATTTCAGGGCTCTTGACCGCAGGCAACCGGCTAAACCGGCAGCCAAACACTGTTAAAATAGAACAAATACACTATATTATCCCATATGAACGTGTGTTTGCAAAAATCCAATAACAGTCAAAATTGCACGATTGTTAGAGATATTTGAGGTGAGCTTATGGCCGGAATTTCAGGGCTCTCGAAAGCCGGCAACCGGCTAAACCGGCAGCCAAACTCTGTTAAAATAGAATAAATACACTATATTATCCCACATGAACGTGTCTTTGCGAAAATCCAATAACTGTCAAAATTGCATGGTTGTTAGAGATGTTTGAGGTGATCTTATGGCCGGAATTTCAGGGCTCTTGACCGCCGGCAACCGGCTAAACCTGCAGCCAAACACTGTTAAAATAGAATAAATACACTATATTATCCCATATGAACGTGTCTTTGCAAAAATCCAATAACGGTCAAAATTGCACGGTTGTTAGAGATATTTGAGGTGAGCTTGTGGCCGGAATTTCCGGGCTCTTGACCGCCGGCACCCTGCTAAACCGGCAGCCAAACACTGTTAAAATAGAATAAATACACTATATTATCCCATATGAACGTGTCTTTGCAAAAATCCAATAACGGTCAAAATTTCACGGTTGTTAGAGATATTTTAGGTGAGCTTATGGCCGGAATTTCAGGGCTCTTGACAGGCGGCAACCGGCAAAACCGGCAGCCAAACACTGTTAAAATAGAATAAATACACTATATTAACACATATGAACGTGTCTTTGCAAAAATCCAATAACGGTCAAAATTGCACGGTTGTTAGAGATATTTGAGGTGAGCTTATGGCCGGTATTTCAAAGCTCGTGACCGCCGGCAGCCAAACACTGTTAAAATAGAATAAATACACTATATTATCCCATATGAACGTGTCTTTGCAAAATCCAATAACGGTCAAAATTGCACGATTGTTAGAGATATTTGAGGTGATCTTATGGCCGGAATTTCAGGGCTCTTAAAAGCCGGCAACCGGCTAAACCGGCAGCCAATCATTGTTAAAATAGAATAAATAAACTATATTATCAAACATGAACGTGTCTTTGCAAAATCTAATAACGGTCAAAATTGCACGGTTGTTACAGATATTTGAGGTGAGCTTATGGCCGGAATTTCAGGGCTCTTGACCGCCGCCAACCAATTAAACCGGCAGCCAAACACTGTTAAAATAGAATATATACACTTTATTAACCCATATGAACGTGTCTTTGCAAAAATCCAATAACGGTCAAAATTGCACGGTTGTTAGAGATATTTGAGGTGAGCTTATGGCCGGAATTCCAGGGCTCTTGACCTCCGACAACTTGCTAAACCGGCAGCCAAACACTGTTAAAATAGAATACATACACTATATTATCCCATATGAACGTGTCTTTGCAAAAATCCAATAACGGTCAAAATTGCACGGTTGTTAGAGATATTTGAGGTGAGCTTATGGCCGAAATTTCAGCGCTCTTGACCGCCGGCAACCGGTTAAACCGGCAGCCAAACACTAATAAAATAGAATAAATACACTATATTATACCATATGAACGTGTCTTTGCAAAAATCCAATAACGGTCAAAATCGCACGGTTGTTAGAGATATTTAAGGTGAGCTTATGGCCGGAATTTCAGGGCTCTTGACCACCGGCAACCGGCTAAACTGGCAGCCAAACACTGTTAAAATAGAATGAATACGCTATATTATCCCATATGAACGTGTCTTTGCAAAAATCCAATAACGGTCAAAATTGCACGGTTGTTAGAGATTTTTCCGGTGAGCTTTTGGCCGGAATTTCAGGGCTCTTGACCGCCGGCAACCGGCTAAACCGGCAGCCAAACACTGTTAAAATAGAATAAATACACTATATCATCCCATATGAACGTGTCTTTGCAAAAATCCAATAACAGTCGAAATTGCACGGTTGTTAGAGATATTTGAGGTGAGCTTATGGCCGGAATTTCAGGGCTCTTGACCGCCGGCAACAGGCTAAACCGGCAGCCAAACACTGTTAAAATAGAATAAGTACACTATATTATCCCATATGAACGTGTCTTTGCAAAAATCCAATAACGGTCAAAATTGCACGGTTGTTAGAGATATTTGAGGTGAGCTTATGGCCGGAATTTCAGGGCTCTTGACCACCGGCAACCGGCTAAATCGGCAGCCAAACACTGTTAAAATAGAATAAATACACAATATTATCCCATATGAACGTGTCTTTGCAAAAATCCAATAACGGTCAAAATTGCACGGTTGTTAGAGATATTTGAGGTGAGCTTATGGCCGGAATTTCAGGGCTCTTGAAAGCCGGCAACCGGCGAAACCGGCAGCCAAACTCTGTTAGAATAAATACACTATATTATCCCATATGAACGTGTCTTTGCAAAAATCCAATAACGGTCAAAATTGCACAGTTGTTAGAGATACTTGAGGTGAGCTTATGGCTGGAATTTCAGGGCTCTTGACCCCCAACAACCGGCTAAACCGGCAGCCAAACACTGTTAAAATAGAATAAATACACTATATTATCCTATATGAACGTGTCTTTGCGAATCCAATAACGGTCAAAATTGCACGGTTGTTAGAGATATTTGAGGTGAGCTTATAGCCGGAATTTCAGGGCTCTTGACCGCCGGCAACCGGCTAAACCGGCAGCCAAACACTGTTAAAATAGAATAAATACACTATATTATCACATATGAACGTGTCTTTGCAAAAATCCAATAACGGTCAAAATTGCACGGTTGTGAGAAATATTTGAGGTGAGCTTATGGCCGGAATTTTTGGGCTCTTGACCGCCGGCAACAGGCTAAACCGGCAGCCAAACACTGTTAAAATAGAATAAATACACTATATTATCCCAGATGAACGTGTCTTTGCAAAAATACAATAACGGTCAAAATTGCACGGTTGTTAGAGATATTTGAGGTGAGCTTATGGCCGGAATTTCAGGGCTCTTGACCGCCGGCAACCGGCTAAACCGGCAGCCAAACACTGTTAAAATAGAATAAATACACTATATTATCCCATATGAACGTGTCTTTGCAAAAATCCAATAACGGTCAAAATTGCACGGTTGTTACAGATATTTGAGGTGAGCTTATGGCCGGAATTTCAGGGCTCTTGACCGCCTGCAACCGGCTAAGCCGGCAGCCAAACCCTGTTTAATTGAATAAATTCACTATATTTTCCCATATGAACGTGTCTTTTCAAAAATCCAATAACGGTCAAAATTACACGGTTGTTAGAGATATTTGAGGTGAGCTTATGGCCGGAATTTCAGGGCTCTTGACCGCCGGCAACCGGCTAAACCGGCAGCAAAACCCTGTTAAAATAGAATAAATACACTATATTATCCCATATGAACGTGTCTTTGCAAAAATCCAATAACGGTCAAAATTGCACGGTTGTTAGAGATATTTGAGGTGAGCTTATGACCGGAATTTCAGGGCTCTTGACCGCCGGCAACCGGCTAAACCTACAGCCAAACACTGTTAGAATAGAATAAATACACTATATTATCCCATATGAACGTGTCTTTGCAAAAATCGAATAACGGTCAAAATTGCACGGTTGTTAGAGATATTTGAGGTGAGCTTATGGCCGGAATTTCAGGGCTCTTGACCGCCGGCAACCGGCTAAACCGGCAGCCAAACACTGTTAAAATAGAATAAATACACTATATTATCCCATATGAACGTGTCTTTGCAAAATCCAATAACGGTCAAAATTGCACGGTTGGTAGAGATGTTAGAGGTGAGTTTATGGCCGGAATTTCAGGGCTCTTGACCTCCGGCAACCGGCTAAACCGGCAGCCAAACCCTGTTAAAATTGAATAAATTCACTATATTATCCCATATGAACGTGTCCTAGGAAAAATCCAATAACGGTCAAAATTGCACGGTTGTTAGATATTCGAGGTGAGGTTACGGCCGGAATTTCAGGGTTCTTGACCGCCGGCAACCGGCTAAACCGGCAGCCAAACACTGTTAAAATAAAATAAATACACAATATTATCCCATGTGAACGTGTCTTTGCAAAAATCCAATAACGGTCAAAATTGCACGGTTGTTAGAGATATTTGAGGTGAGCTTATGGCCGGAATTTCAGGGCTCTTGACAGCCGGCAACCGGCTAAACCGGCAGCTAAACACTGTTAAAATAGAATAAATACACTATATTATCCCATATGAACGTGTCTTTGCAAAAATCCAATAACGGTCAAAATTGCACGGTTGTTAGAGACATTTGAGGTGAGCTTATGGCCGGAATTTCAGGGCTCTTGACCGCCGGCTACCGGCTACACCGGCAGCCAAACCCTGTTAAAATAGAATAAATTCACTATATTTTCCCATATGAACGTGTCTTTGCAAAAATCCAATAACGGTCAAAATTGCACGGTTGTTAGAGATATTTGAGGTGAGCTTATGGCCGGAATTTCAGGGCTCTTGACCGCCGGCAACCGACTAAACCTTCAGCCAAGCCCTGTTTAAATAGAATAAATACACTATATTATCCCATATGAACGTGTCTTTGCAAAAATCCAATAACGGTCAAAATTGCACGGTTGTTTGAGATATTTGAGGTGAGCTTATGGCCGGAATTTCAGGGCTCTTGACAGCCGGCAACCGGCTAAACCGGCAGCCAAACACTGTTAAAATAGAATAAATACACTATATTATCCCATATGAACGTGTCTTTGCAAAAATCCAATAACGGTCAAAATTGCACGGTTGTTAAAGATATTTATGGTGAGCTTATGGCCGGTATTTCAGGGCTCTTTACCGCCGGCAACCGGCTAAACCGGCAGCCAAGCACTGTTAGAATAAATACCCTATATTATCCCATATGAACGAGTCTTTGCAAAAATCCAATAACGGTCAAAATTGCACGGTTGTTAGAGATACTTAAGGTGAGCTTATGGCCGGAATTTCAGGGCTCTTGACCGCCGGCACCCGGCTAAACCGGCAGTCAAACACTGTTAAATTGAATAAGTACACTATATTATCCCCTATGAACGTGTCTTTGCAAAAATCCAATAACGGTCAAACTTGCACGGTTGATAGAGATATTTGAGGTGAGCTTATGGCCGGAATTTCAGGGCTCTTGACCACCGGCAACCGGCTAAATCGGCAGCCAAACACTGTTAAAATAGAATAAATACACAATATTATCCCATATGAATGTGTCTTTGCAAAAATCCAATAACGGTCAAAATTGCACAGTTGTTAGAGATTCTTTAGGTGTGCTTATGGCCGGAATTTCAGGGCTCTTGACCGCCGACAACTTGCTAAACCAGCAGCCAAACACTGTTAGAATAGAATAAATACACTATATTATCCCATATGAACGTGTCTTTGCAACATCTAATAACGGTCAAAATTGCACGGTTGTTACAGATATTTGAGGTGAGCTTATGGCCGGAATTTCAGGGCTCTTGACCGCCGGCACCCGGCTAAACCGGCAGCCAAACACTGTTAAGATAGAATGAATACACTATATTATCCCATATGAACGTGTCTTTGCAAAAATCCAATAACGGTCAACATTGCACGGTTGTTAGAGATATTTGAGGTGAGCTTATGGCCGGAATTTCAGGGCTCTTGACCGCCGGTAACCGGCTAAACCGACAGCCAAACACTGTTACAATAGAATATATACACTACATTATCCTATATGAACGTGTCTTTGCAAAAATCCAATAACGGTCAAAATTGCACGGTTGTTAGAGATATTTCAGGTGAGCTTATGGCCGGAATTTCAGGGCTTTTGACCTCCGACAACTTGCTAAACCGGCAGCCAAACACTGTTAAAATAGAATAAATACACTATATTATCCCATATGAACGTGTCTTTGCAAAAATCCAATAACGGTCAAAATTGCACGGTTGTTAGAGATATTTGAGGTGAGCTTATGGCCGGAATTTCAGGGCTCTTGACCTCCGACAACTTGCTAAACCGGCAGCCAAACACTTTTAAAATAGAATACTTATCCCATATGAACGTGTCTTTGCAAAAATCCAATAACGGTCAAAATTGCACGGTTGTTAGAGATATTTGAGTTGAGCTTATGGCCGGAAATTCAGGGCTCTTGACCGCCGGCAACCGGATAAACCGGCAGCCAAACACTAATAAAATAGAATAAATACACTATATTATCCCATATGAACGTGTCTTTGCAAAACTCCAATAACGGTCAAAATTGCACGGTTGTTAGTGATATTTGAGGTGAGCTTATGGCCGGAATTTCAGGGCTCTTGACCTCCGACAACTTGCTAAACCGGCAGCCAAACATTGTTAAAATAGAATAAATACACTATATTATCCCATATGAACGTGTCTTTTCAAAAATCCAATAACGGTCAAAATTGCACGGTTGTTAGAGATATTTGAGGTGAGCTTAAGGCCGGAATTTCAGGGCTCTTGACCGCCGGCAACCGACTAACCCTTCAGACAAGCTCTGTTTAAATAGAATTAATACACTATATTATCCCATATGAACGTGTCTTTGCAAAAATCCAATAACGGTCAAAATTGCACGGTTGTTAGAGATATTTGAGGTGAGCTTATGGCCGGAATTTCAGGGCTCTTGACCACCGGCAACCGGCTAAACCGGCAGCCAAACACTGTTAAAATAGAATAAATACACTATATTATCCCATATGAACGTGTCTTTGCAAAAATCCAATAACAGTCAAAATTGCACGGTTGTTAGAGATATTTAAGGTTAGCGTATGGCCGGAATTTCAGGGCTCTTGACCGCCGGCAACCGGCTAAACCAGCAGCCAAACACTGTTAAAATAGAATAAATACACTATATTATCCCATATGAACGTGTCTTTGCAAAAATCCAATAACGGTCAAAATTGCACGGTTGTTAGAGATATTTGAGATGAGCTTATGGCCGGAATTTCAGGGCTCTTGACCGCCGGCTGCCGGCTACACCGGCAGCCAAACCCTGTTAAAATAGAATAAATTCACAATATTATCCCATATGAACGTGTCTTTTCAAAAATCCAAAAACGGTCAAAATTGCACGGTTGTTAGAGATATTTGAGGTGAGCTTATGGCCGGAATTTCAGGGCTCTTGACCGCCGGCAACCGGCTAAATCGGCAGCCAAACACTGTTCAAATAGAATAAATACACTATATTATCCCATATGAACGTGTCTTTGCAAAAATCCAATAACGGTCAAAACTGCACGATTGTTAGAGATGTTTGAGGTGAGTTTATGGCTGGAATTTCAGGGCTCTTGACTGCCGGCAACCGGCAAAACCGGCAGCCAAACCCTGTTAAAATTGAATAAATTCAATTTATTATCCCATATGAACGTGTCCTTGCAAAAATCCAATAACGGTCAAAATTGCACGGTTGTTAGAGATATTTGAGGTGAGCTTATTGCCGGAATTTCAGGGCTCTTGACCGCCGGCAACCGGCTAAACCGGCAGCCAAACACTGTTAAAATAGAATAAATACATTATATTATCCCATATGAACGTGTCTTTGCAAAAATCCAATAACGGTCAAAATTGCACGGTTGTTAGAGATGTTTTAGGTGAGTTTATGGCCGGAATTTCAGGGCTCTTGACCGCCGGCAACCGGCTAAACCGGCAGCCAAACACTGTTAAAATAGAATAAATACACTATATTATGCCATATGAACGTGTCTTTGCAAAAATCCAATAACGGTCAAAATTGAACGGTTGTTAGAGATATTTGAGGTGAGCTTATGGCCGGAATATCAGGGCTCTTGACTTCCGGCAACCGGCTAAATTGGCAGCCAAACACTGTTAAAATAGAAAAAATACACTATATTATCCCATATGAACGTGTCTTTGCAAAAATCCAATAACGGTCAAAATTGCACGGTTGTTAGAGATATTTGAGGTGAGCTTATGGCCGGAATTTCAGGGCTCTTGACCGCCGGCAACCGGCTAAACCGGCAGCCAAACACTGTTAAAATAGAATAAATACACTATATTATCCCATATGAACATGTCTTTGCAAAAATCCAATAACGGTCAAAATTGCACGGTTGTTAGAGATATTTGAGGTGAGCTTATGGCCGGAATTTCAGGGCTCTTGACCGCCGGCAACCGGCTAAACCGGCAGCCAAACACTGTTAAAATAGAATAAATATACTTTATTATCCCATATGAACGTGTCTTTGCAAAAATCCTATAACTGTCAAAATTGCACGGTTGTTAGAGATATTTGAGGTGAGCTTATGGCCGGAATTTCAGGGCTCTTGACCGCCGGCAACCGGCTAAACCGGCAGCCAAACACTGTTAAAATAGAATAAATACACTATATTATCCCATATGAACGTGTCTTTGCAAAAATCCAATAACGGTCAAAATTGCACGGTTGTTAGAGATATTGGAGGTGAGCTTATGGCCGGAAGTTCAGGGCTCTTGACCGCCGGCAACCGGCTAAACCGGCAGCCAAACACTGTTTAAATAGAATAAATACACTATATTATCCCATATGAACGTGTCTTTGCAAAAATCCATTAACGGTCAAAATTGCATGGTTGTTAGAGATATTTGAGGTGAGCTTTTGGCCGGAATTTGAGGGCTCTTGATCGCCGGAAACCGGCTAAACCGGCAGCCAAACACTGTTAAAATAGAATAAATACACTATATTATCCCATATGAACGTGCCTTTGCAAAAATCCAATAACGGTCAAAATTGCACGGTTGTTAGATATATTTGAGGTGAGCCTATGACCGGAATTTCAGGGCTCTTGACCGCCGGCAACCGGCCAAAACGGCAGCCAAACACTGTTAAAATAGAATAAATACACTATATTATCCCATATGAACGTGTCTTTGCAAAAATCCAATAACGGTCAAAATTGACGGTTGTTAGATATAATTGAGGTGAGCTTATGGCCGGAATTTCTGGGCTCTTGACCGCCGGCAACAGGCTAAACCGGCAGCCAAACACTGATAAAATAGAATAAATACACTATATTATCCCATATGAACGTGTCTTTGCAAAAATCCAATAACGCTCAAAATTGCACGGCTGTTAGAGATATTTGAGGTGAGCTTATGGCCGAAGTTTCAGGGCTCTTGACCGCCGGCAACCGGCTAAACCGGCAGCCAAACACTGTTAAAATAGAATAAATACGCTATATTATCCCATATGAACGTGTCTTTGCAAAAATCCAATAACGGTCAAAATTGCACGGTTGTTAGAGATATTTGAGGTAAGCTTTTGGCCGGAAATTCTGGGCTCTTGACAGCCGACAACCGTCAAAACCGGCAGCCAAACACTGTTAAAATAGAATAAATACATAATATTACCCCATATGAACGTCTCTTTGCAAAAATCCAATAACGGTCAAAATTGCACGGTTGTTAGAGATAATTGAGGTGAGCTTATGTCCGGAATTTCAGGGCTATTGACCGCCGGCAACCTGCTTAACCGGCAGCCAAACACTGTTAAAATAGAATAAATACACTATATTATCCCATATGAACATGTCTTTGCAAAGATACAATAACGGTCAAAATTGCACGGTTGTTAGAGATATTTACGGTGAGCTTATCGCCGGAATTTCAGGGCTCATCACCGCCGGCAACCGGCAGCCAAACACTGTTAAAATAGAATAAATACACTATATTATCCCATATGAACGTGTCTTTGCAAAAATCAAATAACTGTCAAAATTGCACGGTTGTTTGAGATATTTGAGGTGAGCTTATGGCCGGAATTTCTGGGCTCTTGACCGTTGGCAACAGGCTAAACCGGCAGCCAAACACTGTTAAAATAGAATAAATACATTATAATATCCCATATGAACGTGTCATTGCAAAAATCCAATAACGGTCAAAATTGCACGGTTGTTAGAGATGTTTAATGTGAGCTTATGGCCGGAATTTCAGGGCTCTTGACTTCCGGCAACCGGCTAAACAGGCAGCCAAACTCTGTTAAAATAGAATAAATACACAACATCATCCCATATGAACGTGTCTTTGCAAAAGTCCAATAACGGTCAAAATTGCACGGTTGTTAGAGATATTTGAGGTGAGCTTATGGCCGGAATTTCAGGGCTCTTGACCACCGGCAACCGGCTAAACCGGCAGCCAAACACTGTTATAATAGAATAAATACACAACATTATCCCATATGAACGTGTCTTTGCAAAAGTCCAATAACGGACAAAATTGCACGGTTGTTAGAGATATTTGAGGTGAGCTTATGGCTGGAATTTCAGGGCTCTTGACCGCCGGCAACCGGCTAAACCGGCAGAGAAACACTGTTAAAATAGAATAAACACACTATACGAGGGCGGATCAAAAAGTTCGTGGACTTTTGTCATTGCATCTTAATTTGAAACACGTTCGCAATAAATTATATTTTAAATTAAATCAGAAAACAAACGTAACAAACTGAACTAAAATATTCATATATTTAATCGATTTCAAAAGCGCGTCGCTTATTTGAATAACCATGGTAACACGTTGTCGGCGCACGCCGTTGCCATTGTACTTTATAAAGCATAAACCTGTCAATAAAAACAAAACTACTAGTGGAAAAAGAGCCAAACTTCGCAACGTCAAAGCACGGTATACAAATGATGTCATGCCGAAATTTTACTTCATTCTGACTATGCCTTATAAAAACAGTCAATATTTAAGAGAGCTATCACCAACGTTAAAACGTCAGAAATGTCGCCGTCATATCGCCCGGAAATACGCGCTATTATAAAATTCTGTCATGGTCTTTGAAAATCACCTGATGAAAAACTATATTAATTTAGCAGACGCAAATGAAAACTTCCGTAAGCCGAGCTCTAGTTTTTAAGTGGTACCATTGTTGTTTTTTTTACGGTCAGAAGAGCCATTAAAAAGGACTGGGGTAAGGAAAAAAGAAAAAAAACGGCGTTACGGCAGTGACGTCAAGCCGGGAGGTTATTGAAGCGGACTAAATTCTAACTATTATGGCGCTTTTCGAGCTATTCTATACTGGATGAGGTACCTTGCAACGGATATTGCCAAACAAATGACATTTTAAAGGTGTGTTAATAATTAACTAACAAATATGTTTTTTTTTCAAAAAATGTTTTTGTTTGGTATTTGAATGATTACAAAGTCAAGTTTATTATCAAATTAGAATAAATAAGTTATTTATAATTTTAATTAAACTTGAGTAACAGCTACACAGACTGTGTCCACAATGCAAAGACTTGTGATATATTAACAAATACAAATTTGTAATGAGTTTTTTTTTTACAGTTACACGCCCTTTGCTAAAGTACCGCGATACTGTGGGTATTGCATTCCCGGTCGTTTCTTCGGAAGAAGACCACTTTTTTGATCGCCTCATATCCACTTGCGAGACTTTGACCAGCAATGATACACTACTATGTTCGATCAATGGGTTCCCCGGAATAGCATTCCGGTGACGGAGTCTATTTAAAGAAACTTAGAACATACGCCGCTTCGCTAACGCTGCGCCCGTGAATTAGCGTCGTTGGCGTTATTAGATCTAATTTTACGTGCGCCGGATAGCGGTTAGTGTATGATTTTAATTGTTCCTAGTTTTTTTACGTGATGTTGTATTTTGCTGATATTTTGTAAAAATATGCTGGACATATACCGATTTAAGCTTGTGTAATTTAATTTGTGGTATTTTTAATAATATAAAAACTATATCAAAAGTCCACGAACTTTTTGATCCGCCCTCGTATTATCCCATATGAACGTGTCTTTGCAGAAATCCAATAACGGTCAAAATTGCACGGCTGTTAGAGATATTTGAGGTGAGCTTATGGCCGGAATTTTAGGACTCTTGACGGCCGGCAACCGGCTAAACCGGCAGCCAACACTGTTAAAATAGAATAAATACACTATATTATCCCATATGAACGTGTCTTTGCAAATATCAAATAACGGTCAAAATTGCACGGTTGTTAGAGATATTTGAGGTGAGCTTATGGCCGGAATTTCTGGGCTCTTGACCGCCGGCAACCGTGTAAACCGGCAGCCAAACACTGTTAAAATAGAATAAATACACTATATTATCCCATATGAACGTGTCTTTGCAAAAATCCAATAACGGTCAAAATTGCACGGTTGTTAGAGATAGTTGAGGTGAGATTATGGCCGGAATTTCAGGGTTCTTGACCGCCGGCAACCGGCTAAACCGGCAGCCAAACACTGTTAAAATAGAATAAATTCACTATATTATCCCATATGAACGTGTCTTTGCAAAAATCCAATAACGGTCAAAATTGCACGGTTGTTAGAGATATTTAAGGTGAGCTTATGGCTGGAATTTCAGGGCTCTTTCCTTCCGGCAACCGGCTAAACCGGCAGCCAAACACTGATAAAATAGAATAAATACACTATATCATGCCATATGAACGTGTCTTTGCAAAAATCCAATAACTGTCAAAATTGAACGGTTGTTAGAGATATTTGAGGTGAGCTTATGGCCGGAATTTCAGGGCTCTTGACTTCCGGCAACCGGCTAAACCGGCAGCCAAACACTGTTAAAATAGAAAAAATACACTATATTATCCCATATGAACTTGTCTTTGCAAAAATCCAATAACGGTCAAAATTGCACGGTTGTTAGAGATATTTGAGGTGAGCTTATGGCCGGAATTTCAGGGCTCTTGACATCCGGCAACCGGCTTAACCGGCAGCCAAACACTGTTAAAATAGAACAAATACACTATATTATCCCATATGAACGTGTCTTTGCAAAAATCCAATAACGGTCAAAATTGCACGGTTGTTAGAGATATTTGAGGTGAGCTTATGGTCGGAATTTCAGGGCTCTTGACTTCCGGCAACCGGCTAAACCGGCAGTCAAACACTGTCAAAATAGAATAATTACACTATATTATCCCATATGAACGTGTCTTTGCAAAAATCCAATAACAGTCAAAATTGCACGGTTGTTAGAGATATTTGAGGTGAGCTTATGGCCGGAATTTCAGGGCTCTTGACTTCCGGCAACCGGCTAAACCGGCAGCCAAACACTGTTAAAATAGAATAAATACACTATATTATCCCATATGAACGTGTCTTTGCAAAAATCCAATAACGGTCAAAATTGCACGGTTGTTAGAGATATTTAAGGTGAGCTTATGGCCGGAATATCAGGGCTCTTTCCTTCCGGCAACCGGCTAAACCGGCAGCCAAACACTGATAAAATAGAATAAAGACACTATATCATGCCATATGAACGTGTCTTTGCAAAAATCCAATAACTGTCAAAATTGAACGGTTGTTAGAGATATTTGAGGTGAGCTTATGGCCAGAATTTCAGGGCTCTTGACTTCCGGCAACCGGCTAAACCGGCAGCCAAACACTGTTAAAATAGGAAAAATACACTATATTATCCCATATGAACGTGTCTTTGCAAAAATCCGATAACGGTCAAAACTGCACGGTTGTTAGAGATATTTGAGGTGAGCTTATGGCCGGAAGTTCAGGGCTCTTGACCGCCGGCAACCGGCTAAACCGGGAGCCAAATACTGTTTAAATAGTATAAATACACTGTATTATCCCATATGAACATGTCTTTGCAAAAATCCAATAACGGTCAAAATTGCACGGTTGTTAGAGATATTTGAGATGAGCTTATGGCCGAAATTTCTGGGCTCTTGACTGCCGACAACAGGCTAAACCGGCAGCCAAACACTCTTAATATAGAATAAATACACTATATTATCCCATATACACGTGTCTCTGCAAAAATCCAATAACGGTCAAAATTGCACGGTTGTTAGAGATATTTGAGGTGAGCTTATGGCCGAAATTTCAGGGCTCTTGACCGCCGGCAACCGGCTAAACCGGCAGCCAAACCCTGTTAAAATAGAATAAATACACTAAATTATCCCATATGAACGTGTTTTTGCAAAAATACAATAGCTGTCAAAATTGCACGGTTGTTAGAGATATTTGAGGTGAGCTTATGGCCGGAATTTCAGGGCTCTTGACAGCCGGCAACCTGCTAAACCGGCAGCCAAACACTGTTAAAATAGAATAAATACACTATATTATCCCATATGAACGTGTCTTTGCAAAAATCCAATAACGGTCAAAATTGCACGGTTGTTAGAGATATTTGAGGTGAGCTTATGGCCGGAATTTCAGGGCTCTTGACCGCCGGCTACCGGCTACACCAGCAGCCAAACCCTGTTAAAATAGAATAAATTCACAATATTATCCCATATGAACGTGTCTTTTCAAAAATCCAAAAACGGTCAAAATTGCACGGTTGTTAGAGATATTTGAGGTGAGCTTATGGCCGGAATTTCAGGGCTCTTGACCGCCGGCAACCGGCTAAATCGGCAGCAAAACACTGTTAAAATAGAATAGATACACTATATTATCCCATATGAACGTGTCTTTGCAAAAATCCAATAACGGTCAAAACTGCACGATTGTTAGAGATGTTTGAGTTGAGTATATGGCTGGAATTTCAGGGCTCTTGACTGCCGGCAACCGGCAAAACCGGCAGCCAAACCCTGTTAAAATTGAATAAATTCACTATATTATCCCATATGAACGTGTCCTTGCAAAAATCCAATAACGGTCAAAATTGTACGGTTGTAAGAGATATTTGAGGTGAGCTTATTGCCGGAATTTCAGGGCTCTTGACCGCCGGCAACCGGCTAAACCGGCAGCCAAACACTGTTAAAATAGAATAAATACACTATATTATCCCATATGAACGTGTCTTTGCAAAAATCCAATAACGGTCAAAATTGCACGGTTGTTAGAGATGTTTTAGGTGAGTTTATGGCCGTAACTTCAGGGCTCTTGACCGCCGGCAACCGGCTAAACCGGCACCCAAACCCTGTTAAAATATAATACATTCACTATATTATCCCATATTAACGTGTCTTTGCAAAAATCTAATAACGGTCAAAACTGCACGGTTGTTAGAGATATTTGAGGTAAGCTTATGGCCGGAATTTCAGGGCTCTTGACCGCCGGCAACAGCTAAACCGGCAGCCAAACACTCTTAAAATAGAATAAATACACTATATTATCCCATATGAACGTGTCTTTGCAAAACTCCAATAACGGTCAAAATTGCACGGTTGTAAGAGATATTTGAGGTGAGCTTATGGCCAGAATTTCAGGGCTCTTGACCGCCGGCAACCGGCTGAACCGGCAGCCAAACACTGTTAGAAAAAATACACCATATTATCCCATATGAACGTGTCTTTGCAAAATCTAATAACGGTCAAAATTGCTCGGTTGTTACAGATATTTGAGGTGAGCTTATGGCCGGAATTTCAGGGCTCTTGACCGCCGTCACCCGGCTAAACCGGCAGCCAAACACTGTTAAGATAGAATGAATACACTATATTTTCCCATATGAACGTGTCTTTGCAAAAATCCAATAACGGTCAAAATTGCACGGTTGTTAGAGATATTTCAGGTGAGCTTTTGGCCGGAATTTAAGGGCTTTTGACCTCCGACAACTTGCAAAACCGGCAGCCAAACACTGTTAAAATAGAATAAATACACTATATTATCCCATATGAACGTGTCTTTGCAAAAATCCAATAACGGTCAAAATTGCACGGTTGTAAGAGATATTTGAGGTGAGCTTATGGCCGGAATTTCAGGGCTCTTGACCTCCGACAACTTGCTAAACCGGCAGCCAAACACTTTTAAAATAGAACACTTATCCCATATGAACGTGTCTTTGCAAAAATCCAATATCGGCCAAATTGCACGGTTGTTAGAGATATTTGAGGTGAGCTTATGGCCGGAATTTCAGGGCTCTTGACCGCCGGCAACCGGCTAAACCGGCAGCAAAACACTAATAAAATAGAATAAATACACTATATTATCCCATATGAACGTGTCTTTGCAAAACTCCAATAACGGTCAAAATTGCACGGTTGTTAGTGATGTTTGAGGTGAGCTTATGGCCGGAATTTCAGGGCTCTTGACCTCCGACAACTTGCTAAACCGGCAGCCAAACACTGTTAAAATAGAATAAATACACTATATTATCCCATATGAACGTGTCCTTTCAAAAATCCAATAACGGTCAAAATTGCACGGTTGTTAGAGATATTTGAGGTGAGTTTATGGCCGGAAGTTCAGGGCTCTTGACCGCCGGCAACCGGCAAAACCGGCAGCCAAACCCTGTTAAAATTGAATAAATTCACTATATTATCCCATATGAACATGTCCTTGCAAAAATCCAATAACGGTCAAAATTGCACGGTTGTTAGATATTTGAGGTGAGCTAATGGCCGGAATTTCAGGGCTCTTGACCGCCGGCAACCGGCTAAACCGGCAGCCAAACTCTGTTAAAATAGAATAAAAACACAATATTTTCCCATGTGAACGTGTCTTTGCAAAAATCCAATAACGGTCAAAATAGCACGGTTGTTAGAGATATTTGAGGTGAGCTTATGGCCGGAATTTCAGGGCTCTTGACCGCCGGCAACCGGCTAAACCGGCAGCCAAACACTGTTAAAATAAAATAAATACACTATATTATCCCATATGAACGTGTCTTTGCAAAAATCCAATAACGGTCAAAATTGCACGGTTGTTAGAGATATTTGAGGTGAGCTTATGGCCGGAATTTCAGGGCTCTTGAACGCCGGCAACCGGCTAAAGCGGCAGCCAAACACTGTCAGAATAAATACACTATATTATCCCATATGAACGTGTCTTTGCAAAAATACAATAGCGGTCAAAATTGCACGGTTGTTAGAGATATTTGAGGTGAGCTTATGGCCGGAATTTCAGGGCTCTTGACCGCCGGCAACCGGCTAAACCGGCAGCCAAACCCTCTTAAAATAGAATAAATACACTATATTATCCCATATGAACGTGTCTTTGCAAAAATCCAATAACGGTCAAAATTGCACGGTTGTTAGAGATATTTGAGGTGAGCTTATGGCCGGAATTTCAGGGCTCTTGACTGCCGGCAACCGGCTAAACCGGCAGCCAAACACTGTTAAAATAGAATAAATACACTATATTATCCCATATGAACGTGTCTTTGCAAAAATCCAATAACGGTCAAAATTGCACGGTTGTTAGAGATATTTGAGGTGAGCTTATGGCCGGAATTTCAGGGCTCTTGAACGCCGGCAACCGGCTAAAGCGGCAGCCAAACACTGTCAGAATAAATACACTATATTATCCCATATGAACGTGTCTTTGCAAAAATACAATAGCGGTCAAAATTGCACGGTTGTTAGAGATATTTGAGGTGAGCTTATGGCCGGAATTTCTGGGCTCTTGACCGCCGGAAACCGGCTAAACCGGCAGCCAAACACTCTTAAAATAGAATAAATACACTATATTATCCCATATGAACGTGTCTTTGCAAAAATCCAATAACGGTCAAAATTGCACGGTTGTTAGAGATATTTGAGGTGAGCTTATGGCCGGAATTTCAGGGCTCTTGACCGACGGCTACCGGCTACACCGGCAGCCAAACCCTGTTAAAATAGAATAAATTCACTATATTATCCCATATGAACGTGTCTTTGCAAAAATCCAATAACGGTCAAAATTGCAAGGTTGGTAGAGATATTTGAGGTGAGCTTATGGCCGAAATTTCTGGGCTCTTGACCGCCGACAACCGGCTAAACCGGCAGCCAAACACTCTTAAAATAGAATAAATACACTATATTATCCCATATGAACGTGTCTTTGCAAAAATCCAATAACGGTCAAAATTGCACGGTTGTTAGAGATATTTGAGGTGAGCTTATGGCCGGAATTTCAGGGCTCTTGACCGCCGGCAACCGGCTAAACCGGCATCCAAACACCGTTAAAATAGAATAAATACACTATATTATCCCATATGAACGTGTCTTTGCAAAAATACAATAGCGGTCAAAATTGCACGGTTTTTAGAGACAGTTGAGGTGAGCTTATGGCCGGAATTTCAGGGCTCTTGACTTCCGGCAGCCGGTTAAACCGGCAGCCAAACACTGTTTAAATAGAATAAATACACTATATTATCCCATATGAACGTGAAATAAAATAAATACACTTTATTATCCCATATGAACGTGTCTTTGCAAAAATCCAATAACGGTCAAAATTGCACGGTTGTTAGAGATATTTGAGGTGAGCTTATGGCCGGAATTTCAGTTCTCTTGACTTCCGGCAACCGGTTCAACCGGCAGCCAAACACTGTTAAAATAGAATAAATACACTATATTATCCCATATGAACGTGTCTGCAAAAATCCAATAACGGTCAAAATTGCACTGTTGTTAGAGTATTTGAGGTGAGCTTATAGCCGAAATTTCAGGGTTCTTGACCGCCGGCAACCGGCTGAACCGGCAGCCAAACACTGTTAAAAAAGAATAAATACACTATATTATCCCATATGAACGTGTCTTTGCAAAAATCCAATAACGGTCAAAATTGCACGGTTGTTAGAGATATTAGAGATGAGCTTATGGCCGGAATTTCAGGGCTCTTGTCCGCCGGCAAACGGCTAAACCGGCAGCCAAACACTGTTAAAAAAGAATAAATACACTATATTATCCCATATGAACGTGTCTTTGCAAAAATCCAATAGCGGTCAAAATTGCACGGTTGTTAGAGATACTTCAGGTGAGCTTATGACCGGAATTTCGGGGCTCTTGACTGGCGGCAACCGTCTAAACCGGCAGCCAAACCCTGTTAAAATTGAATAAATTCACTATCTTATCCCATATGAACATGTCCTTGCAAAAATCCAATAACGGTCAAAATTGCACGGTTGTTAGATATTTGAGGTGAGCTAATGGCCGGAATTTCAGGGCTCTTGACCGCCGGCAACCGGCTAAACCGGCAGCCAAACTCTGTTAAAATAGAATAAAAACACAATATTTTCCCATGTGAACGTGTCTTTGCAAAAATCCAATAACGGTCAAAATAGCACGGTTGTTAGAGATATTTGAGGTGAGCTTATGGCCGGAATTTCAGGGCTCTTGACCGCCGGCAACCGGCTAAACCGGCAGCCAAACACTGTTAAAATAAAATAAATACACTATATTATCCCATATGAACGTGTCTTTGCAAAAATCCAATAACGGTCAAAATTGCACGGTTGTTAGAGATATTTGAGGTGAGCTTATGGCCGGAAGTTCAGGGCTCTTGAACGCCGGCAACCGGCTAAAGCGGCAGCCAAACACTGTCAGAATAAATACACTATATTATCCGATATGAACGTGTCTTTGCAAAAATACAATAGCGGTCAAAATTGCACGGTTGTTAGAGATATTTGAGGTGAGCTTATGGCCGGAATTTCAGGGCTCTTGACCGCCGGCAACCGGCTAAACCGGCAGCCAAACACTCTTAAAATAGAATAAATACACTATATTATCCCATATGAACGTGTCTTTGCAAAAATCCAATAACGGTCAAAATTGCACGGTTGTTAGAGATATTTGAGGTGAGCTTATGGCCGGAATTTCAGGGCTCTTGACCGCCGGCAACCGGCTAAACCGGCAGCCAAACACTGTTAAAATAGAATAAATACACTATATTATCCGATATGAACGTGTCTTTGCAAAAATCCAATAACGGTCAAAATTGCACGGTTGTTAGAGATATTTGAGGTGAGCTTATGGCCGGAATTTCAGGGCTCTTGAACGCCGGCAACCGGCTAAAGCGGCAGCCAAACACTGTCAGAATAAATACACTATATTATCCCATATGAACGTGTCTTTGCAAAAATACAATAGCGGTCAAAATTGCACGGTTGTTAGAGATATTTGAGGTGAGCTTATGGCCGGAATTTCTGGGCTCTTGACCGCCGGAAACCGGCTAAACCGGCAGCCAAACACTCTTAAATAGAATAAATACACTATATTATCCCATATGAACGTGTCTTTGCAAAAATCCAATAACGGTCAAAATTGCACGGTTGTTAGAGATATTTGAGGTGAGCTTATGGCCGGAATTTCAGGGCTCTTGACCGACGGCTACCGGCTACACCGGCAGCCAAACCCTGTTAAAATAGAACAATTCACTATATTATCCCATATGAACGTGTCTTTGCAAAAATCCAATAACGGTCAAAATTGCAAGGTTGGTAGAGATATTTGAGGTGAGCTTATGGCCGAAATTTCTGGGCTCTTGACCGCCGACAACCGGCTAAACCGGCAGCCAAACACTCTTAAAATAGAATAAATACACTATATTATCCCATATGAACGTGTCTTTGCAAAAATCCAATAACGGTCAAAATTGCACGGTTGTTAGAGATATTTGAGGTGAGCTTATGGCCGGAATTTCAGGGCTCTTGACCGCCGGCAACCGGCTAAACCGGCATCCAAACACCGTTAAAATAGAATAAATACACTATATTATCCCATATGAACGTGTCTTTGCAAAAATACAATAACGGTCAAAATTGCACGGTTTTTAGAGACAGTTGAGGTGAGCTTATGGCCGGAATTTCAGGGCTCTTGACTTCCGGCAGCCGGTTAAACCGGCAGCCAAACACTGTTTAAATAGAATAAATACACTATATTATCCCATATGAACGTAAAATAAAATAAATACACTTTATTATCCCATATGAACGTGTCTTTGCAAAAATCCAATAACGGTCAAAATTGCACGGTTGTTAGAGATATTTGAGGTGAGCTAATGGCCGGAATTTCAGTTCTCTTGACTTCCGGCAACCGGTTCAACCGGCAGCCAAACACTGTTAAAATAGAATAAATACACTATATTATCCCATATGAACGTGTCTGCAAAAATCCAATAACGGTCAAAATTGCACTGTTGTTAGAGTATTTGAGGTGAGCTTATAGCCGAAATTTCAGGGTTCTTGACCGCCGGCAACCGGCTGAACCGGCAGCCAAACACTGTTAAAAAAGAATAAATACACTATATTATCCCATATGAACGTGTCTTTGCAAAAATCCAATAACGGTCAAAATTGCACGGTTGTTAGAGATATTAGAGATGAGCTTATGGCCGGAATTTCAGGGCTCTTGTCCGCCGGCAAACGGCTAAACCGGCAGCCAAACACTGTTAAAAAAGAATAAATACACTATATTATCCCATATGAACGTGTCTTTGAAAAAATCCAATAGCGGTCAAAATTGCACGGTTGTTAGAGATACTTCAGGTGAGCTTATGACCGGAATTTCGGGGCTCTTGACCGGCGGCAACCGTCTAAACCGGCAGCCAAACCCTGTTAAAGTAGAATAAATACACTATATTATCCCATATGAACGTGTCTTTGCAAAAATCCAATAACGGTCAAAATTGCACGGTTGTTAGAGATATTTGAGGTGAGCTTATGGCTGGAATTTCAGGGCTCTTGACCGCCGGCAACCGGCTAAACCGGCATCCAAACACTGTTAAAATAGAATAAATACACTATATTATCCCATATGAACGTGTCTTTGCAAAAATCCAATAACGGTCAAAATTGCACGGTTGTTAGAGATATTTGAGGTGAGCTTATGGCTGGACTTTCAGGGCTCTTGACTTCCGGCAACCGGCTAAACCGGCAGCCAAACACTGTTAAAATAGAATAAATAAACTATATAATGCCATATGAACGTATCTTTGCAAACATCCAATAACGGTCAAAATTGCAAGGTTGGTAGAGATATTTGAGGTGAGCTTATGGCCGGAATTTCAGGGCTCTTGACCTCCGGCAACCGGCTAAACCGGCAGCCAAACACTGATAAAATAGAATAAATACACTATATTATGCCATATGAACGTGTCTTTGCAAAAATCCAATAACTGTCAAAATTGCACGGTTGTTAGAGATATTTGAGGTGAGGTAATGGCCGGAATATTAGGGCTCTTGACCGCCGGCAACCGGCTAAACCGGCAGCCAAACTCTGTTAAAATAGAATAAATACACTATATTATCCCATATGAACGTGTCTTTTCAAAAATCCAATAACGGTCAAAATTGCACGGTTGTTAGAGATATTTCAGGTGAGCTTATGGCCGGAATTTCAGGGCTATTGACATCCGGCAACCGGCTAAACCGGCAGCCAAACACTGTTAAAATAGAATAAATACACTATATTATGCCATGTGAACGTGTCTTTGCAAAAATCCAATAACGGTCAAAATTGCACGGTTGTTAGAGATATTTCAGGTGAGCTTATAGCTGGAATTTCATGGCTCTTGACTTCCGGCAACCGGCTAAACCGGCAGCCAAACACTGTTAAAATGGAATAAATACACTATACTATGCCATATAAACGTGTCTTTGCAAAAATCCAATAACGGTCAAAATAACACGGTTGTTAGAGATATTTGAGGTGAGCTTATGGCCGGAATTTCAGGGCTCTTGACTGCCGGCAACCAGCTAGACCGGCAGCCAAACACTGTTAAATTAGAATAAATACACTATATTATCCCATATGAACGTGCCTTTGCAAAAATTCAATAACGGTCAAAATTGCACGGTTGTAAGAGATATTTTATGTGAGCTTATGGCCGGAATTTCAGGGCTCTTGACAGCCGGCAACCGGCTAAACCGGCAGCCAAACACTGTTAAAATAGAATAAATACACTATATTATCCCATATGAACGTGTCTTTGCAAAAATCCAATAACGGTCAAAATTGCACGGTTGTTAGAGATATTTGAGGTGAGCTTATGGTCGGAATTTCAGGGCCTTTGACCGCCGGCAACCGGCTAAACCGGCAGCCAAACACTGCTAAAATAAAATAAATACACTATATTATCCCATATAACCGTTTCTTTGCAAAATTCCAATAACGGTCAAAATTGCACGGTTGTTAAAGATATTTGAGGTGAGCTTATGGCCGGAATTTCAGGGCTCTTGAACGCCGGCAACCCGCTAATCCGGCAGCCAAACACTGTTAAAATAGAATAAATACACTATATTATCCCATATGAACGTGTCTTTGCAAAAATCCAATAACAATCAAAATTGCACGGTTGTTAGAGATATTTGAGGTGAGCTTATGGCCGGAATTTCAGGGCTCTTGACCGCCGGCAACAGGCCAAACCGGCAGCCAAACACTGTTAAAAAAGAATAAATACACTATATTATCCCAGATGAACGTGTGTTTTCAAAAATCCAATAGCGGTCAAAATTGCACGGTTGTTAGAGATATTTGAGGTGAGCTTATGGCCGGAATTTCAGGGCTCTTGAACGCCGGCAACCGGCTTAACAGGCAGCCAAACTCTGTTAAAATAGAATAAATACACTCACTATATTATCCCATATGAACGTGTCTTTGCAAAAATCCAATAACGGTCAAAATTGCACGGTTGTTAGAGATATTTGAGGTGAGCTTATGGCCGGAATTTTAGGCTCTTGACCGCCGGCAACCGGCTAAACCGGCAGCCAAACACTGTTAAAATAGAATAAATACACTATCTTATCCCATAAGAACGTATCTTGGCAAAAATCCAATAACGGTCAAAATTGCATGATTGTTAGAGATATTTGAGGTGAGCTTATGGCCGGAATTTTAGGCTCTTGACCGCCGGCAACCGGCTAAACCGACAGCCAAGCACTGTTAAAATAGAATTAATACACTATATTATCCCATATGAACGTGTCTTTGCAAAAATCCAATAACGGTTAAAATTGCACGGTTGTTAGAGATATTTCAGTTGAGCTTATGGCCGTAATTTCAGGACTCTTGACAGCCGGCAACCGGCTAAACCGGCAGCCAAACACTGTTAAAATAGTATAAATACACTATATTATCCCATATGAACGTGTCTTTGCAAAAAGCCAATAGCTGTCAAAATTGCACGGTTGTTAGAGATATTTGAGGTGAGCTTATTTCCTGAATTTCAGATCTCTTGACCGCCGGCAACCGGCTAAACCGGCAGACAAACACTGTTAAAAAAACTAAATACACTATATTATCCCATATGAACGTGTCTTTGCAAAAATCCAATAACGGTCACAATTGCACGGTTGTTAGAGATATTTGAGGTGAGCTTATGGCCGGAATTTCAGGGCTCTTGACCGCCGGCAACCGGCTAAACCGGCAGCCAAATACTGTTTAAATAAAGTAAACACACTATATTATCCCATATGAACGTGTCTTTGCAAAAATCCAGTAACGGTCAAAATTGCACGGTTGTTAGAGATATTTGAGGTGAGCTTATGGCCGGAATTTCAGGGCTCTTGACCGCCGGCAACCGGCTAAACCGGCAGCCAAACACTGTTAAAATAGAATAAATACACTATATTATCCCATATGAACGTGTCTTTGCAAAAATTCAATGACGGTCAAAATTGCACGATTGTTAGAGATATTTGAGGTGAGCTTATGGCCGGAATTTCAGGGCTCTTGACCGCCGGCAACCAGCTAAACCTGCAGCCAAACACTGTTAAAATAAAATAAATACACTATATTATCCCATATGAATGTGTCTTTGCAAAAATCCAATAACGGTCAAAATTGCACGGTTGTTAGAGATATTTGAGGTGAGCTTATGGCCGGAATTTCAGGGCTCTTGACAGCCGGCAACCGGCTTAACCGGCAGCCAAGCACTGTTAAAATAGAATTAATACACTATATTATCCCATATGAACGTGTCTTTGCAAAAATCCAATAACGGTTAAAATTGCACGGTTGTTAGAGATATTTCAGATGAGCTTATGGCCGGAATTTCAGGGCTCTTGACCGCCGGCAACCGGCTAAACCGGCAGCCAAACACTGTTAATATAGTATAAATACACTATATTATCCCATTTGAACGTGTCTTTGCAAAAATCCAATAGCTGTCAAAATTGCACGGTTGTTAGAGATATTTGAGGTGAGCTTATTTCCGGAATTTCAGATCTCTTGACCGCCGGCAACCGGCTAAACCGGCAGCCAAATACTGTTAAAATAAAATAAACACACTATATTATCCCATATGAACGTGTCTTTGACAAAATCCAGTAACGGTCAAAATTGCACGGTTGTTAGAGATATTTGAGGTGAGCTTATGGCCGGAATTTCAGGGCTCTTGACCGCCGGCAATCGGCTAAACCGGCAGCCAAACACAGTTAAAATAGAATAAATACACTATATTATCCCATATGAACGTGTCTTTGCAAAAATCCAAAGACGGTCAAAATTGCACGATTGTTAGAGATATTTGAGGTGAGCTTATGGCCGGAATTTCAGTTCTCTTGACCGCCGGCAACCAGCTAAACCTGCAGCCAAACACTGTTAAAATAGAATAAATACACTATATTATCCCATATGAACGTGTCTTTGCAAAAAATCCAATAACGGTCAAAATTGCACGGTTGTTAGAGATATTTGAGGTGATCTTATGGCCGGAATTTCAGTTCTCTTGACTGCCGGCACCGGATATACCGGCAGCCAAACACTGTTAAAATATATTATATACACTATATTATCCCATATGAACGTGTCTTTGCAAAAATCCAATAACGGTCACAATTGCACGGTTGTTAGAGATATTTGAGGTGAGCTTATGGCCGGAATTTCAGGGCTCTTGACCGCCGGCAGCCGGCTAAACCGGCAGCCAAACACTGTTAAGATAGAATTAATACACTATATTATCCCATATGAACGTGTTTTTGCAAAAATCCAATAACGGTCAAAATTGCACGGTTGTTAGAGATATTTGAGGTGAGCTTATGGCCGGAATTTCAGGGGTCTTGACCTCCGGCAACCGGCTAAACCGGCAGCCAAATACTGTTGAATTAGAATAAATAAACCATATTATCACATATGAGCGTGTCTTTGCAAAAATCCAATAACGGTTAAAATTGCACGGTTGTTAGAGATATTTGAGGTGAGCTTATGGCCGGAATTTCAGGGCTCTTGACCGCCGGCAACCGGCTAAACCGGCAGCAAAATACTGTTAAAATAAACTTAATACACTATATTATCCCATATGAACGTGTCTTTGCAAAAATCCAATGACAGTCAAAATTGCACGGTTGTTAGAGATATTTGAGGTGAGCTTATGGCCGGAATTTCAGGGCTCTTGACAGCCGGCAACCGGCTAAACCGGCAGCCAAACACTTTATGAGGTTGCAAGCCTTACTCAGTGTTACACTCGGCATGTTCTAAGACTACATATTGACTTGGAATCTGATCACCAAAGACATTTCCTTAAAATTTCATTTTTAAATAAAGGCATAGATTTTATTGACATTCCAAGTATATTTAAAGATAAAACTGTTGAATCGGCTATACCTAATTATTTCAAGAATACTGAAACACCCAACTTTTGTTATAAATATAACAAGCCTATTAGAAACACAATTTTCAATTACAACAAAATTACCTCGGATTTACAGATTGTTGAAAACACATCATTATCTTGAGACTGTTCTAATTCAAAATTTTGCTATCAACCTACCGGTCATATCGTTACAGGGGATCTAAATGTTATCAAAGACTTTAGAATCCGCAAGTTAATTTCAAAAGGTCCAAAATACAGAATTCCATCGGACATCGACTTTATTACCTGTCGTGCGGAAATTGCAGAGTCTTTAAACTCTTTTTGCAATATATGGTGTAAACGGAACATGCTGAGCCTAATGCTCTTTCAAACTGGAAAAAACAAATATTCAAAATAATTGACACTCGTATATCCTTCTATAAAAGAAACATAGCTTTACTACCACCTCGACCTCGTTTTAACTTTCGTCATTTGAAAAAAGGTATTCAAGATTTTCACAACAAATTTGTTTTAACACCTGCTGATAAGGCTTCAAATAATGTTATTATAGTGTGACGTATACACTATATAAATGTTCAAACTGAAGAGCTTAATAGCACTAATGCTTATACACTGACTTCTTTATCTGAGAGTGATATTGTTACTGCACACACTCTACAAATTACAAAATTTAGAATCAGTGTTGAGCCTAAACAAGACAAAGTACCTACTATATATTGGTTGCCTAAAATGCACAAAACACCGTACAAAGCAAGATTTATCGCTAACTCTAGTTCTTGTACTATAACAAAGTTATCCGTGCTCTTAACATCTTGTCTTACAGCTATAAAAGAATATGTAATTAGGTATTGCGAAAAAGTTTTTGAAACTACTGGCAAAAATTTATTTTGGTCTATAAAAAATTCAAATGACGTTTTGAAGAAACTTAAATCAAATAATTTTCAGGCGTTCTGTTTGTCTACATATGATTTTTCTACCTTGTATACTTCTCTCCCTCATAATTTAATAAGAGACAAGCTAACCAGTCTCATTCAAAAAACTTTTGCTAGAGAAAATAAAACATTTATTGCTTGTAATGAACATAGGGCATTCTTTACAGATGGTTCTTATGATAATTATACTTCATGGACCTGTCAAGACCTTATCCAGGCGCTCACATTTTTATTGGATAATATTTATTTGAGATTTGGTACCTCTATTTATAAACAAGTAATAGGCATTCCAATGGGTACTAATTGTGCACCCCTTGTTGCTGATCTGTTTTTATACTGTTATGAAAGAGATTTCATGTTATCTCTTTCTACCGAACATCAAGATGACATTATTACAGCTTTTAACAACACCTCGAGGTACCTTGATGATTTATTAAATATAGATAATAACCATTTTCCATCACTGGTTAATAAGATTTATCCTAAAGAACTACAGCTTAACAAAGCGAACACTTCAGAAAAGCAAGCAAACTTCCTTGATTTAAATCTATCCATCGAAAATGGTTACGTCACTACTAAAATTTATGATAAAAGAGATGATTTTAATTTTAATATAGTAAATTTTCCGTTTCTAGACGGCGATGTTCCTCGTGCAACTTCTTACGGGGTTTATATCTCACAGCTTGTTCGCTTTTCAAGAGCTTGCAACGATGTGAATGATTTCAATGAACGTAATCTTTGCATTACAGAAAAACTTTTAAAACAAGGTTATTGTTATCACAAATTAAGGAAAACCTTTTGCAAGTTTTATCGCCGATATCCAGATCTAATTCATAAATACAGCTGCAGTTTAAAATCACTATTGCAACAAGGAATTTCACAGCCTGTTTTTTATGTAGATTTAATTTATAAACTTAAGAAGATAAAAGGCGAATGTAATTTCTCCCGTATATTCGTAAAAACCATCTGTAAATTTAAAAAGAAAGGTTACCAACATGATATTTTACAGCGCTCTGCAGGCCTGGTGATTAACCCATCTACAGTTGATCATTATGCTTACCTCTTTGGTTGCACGACGGTGGCAGGGGTTTAAGAGTTTATGAAAGTTTATGGGGAAATCTTTTCTTAAAAGAACCTAAAAGCTCGATTTGTTTCTTTATCCCTGTCATCGTGTTCTTGCTGATTTTACTCCAGGTGCTCTGGTCTCGGAAAGATCATTGAGTACCCGCCCTCTGGCTTTGCAATGCTATTAAATTCTTATGTTTATATGTTTGTATGCTTTTGCATGCAACATTGTTTAGCTGATGGGTGGGTTGGAGTTATTTCACCAAGACAATTTGTACTTGTTTTGTGATACGAGAACCTGTTGGGGCAAGTGTGAGGTTGGTGCACCCTAGAACCTGGTTTAAACCCCCAGTGGCAATTTGTTTTGCCACTGAACGTTCCAAGGCGGTATCCCGAAAGGTTCTCTTGTTTATTAATTGTTTGTGGCGTCCTATTTGAATTGACATACATATATAAAACATGCGCTCTCTCTCTCTTCCTCTCTTCTTTTTCGCTGCGTGGGGAGGCTGTGTTTCTTGAGTGTGGCGATTCCTGATATGCATATGTTGCTTTTTTTTTAAAATAGAATAAATACACTATATTATCCCATATGAACGTGTCTTTGCAAAAATCCAATAACGGTCAAAATTGCACGATTGTTAGAGATATTTGAGGTGAGCTAATGGCAGGAATTTCAGGGCTCTTGACCGCCGGCAAAAGACTAAACCGGCAGCAAAACACTGTTAAAATAGAAAAAATACACTATATTATCCATATGAACGTGTCTTTGCAAAAATCAAATAACGGCCAAAATGGCACGGTTGTTAGAGATATTTGAGGTGAGCTTATGGCCGGAATTTCAGGGCTCTTGACCGCCGGCAACCGGCTAAACCGGCAGCCAAACACTGTTAAAATAGAATAAATACACTATATTAACCCATATGAACGTGTCTTTGTAAAAATCCAATAACGGTCAAAATTGCACGGTTGTTAGAGATATTTGAGGTTAGCTTATGGACCGAATTTCAGGGCTCTTGAACGCCGGCAACCAGCTAAACCGGCAGCCAAACACTGTTAAAATAGAATAAATACACTATATTATCCCATATGAACGTGTCTTTGCAAAAATCCAATAACGGTCAAAATTGCACGGTTGTTAGAGATATTTGAGGTGAGCTTATGGCCGGAATTTCAGGGCTCTTGACCACCGAGAACCGGCTAAACCGGCAGACAAACTCTGTTTAGATAGAACAAATACACTATATTATCCCATATGAACGTGTCTTTGCAAAAATCCAATAACGGTCAAAATTGCACGGTTGTTGGAGATATTTCAGGTGAGCTTATGGCCGGAATTTCAGGGCTCTTGACCTCAGGCAACCGGCTAAACCGGCAGCTAAACACTGTTAAAATAGAATAAATACACTATATTATCCCATATGAACGTGTCTTTGCAAAAATCCAATAACGGTCAAAATGACACGGTTGTTAGAGATATTTGAGGTGAGCTTATGGACGGATTTTCAGGGCTCTTGACCACCGGCAACCGGCTAAACCGGCAGCCAAACACTGTTAAAATAGAATAAATACTCTATATTATCCCATATGAACGTGTCTTTGCAAAAATCCAATAACGGTCACAATTGCACGGTTGTTAGAGATATTTGAGGTGAGCTTATGGCCGGAATTTCAGGGCTCTTGACCGCCGGCAACCGGCAAAACCGGCAGCCAAACACTGTTAAAATAGAATAAATACACTATATTATCCCATATGAACGTGTCTTTGCAAAAATCCAATAACGGTCAAAATTGCACGGTTGTTAGAGATATTTGAGGTGAGCTTATGGACGGAATTTCAGGGCTCTTGACGGCCGGCAACCTGCTAAACCGGCAGCCAAACACTGTTAAAATAGAGTAAATACACTATATTATCCCATATGAACGTGTCTTTGCAAAAATCCAAAACCGGTCAAAATGGCACGGTTGTTAGAGATATTTGAGGTGAGCTTATGGCCGGAATTTCAGGGCTCTTGACCGCCGGCAACAGGCTAAACCGGCAGCCAAACACTGTTAAAAAAAATAAATACGCTATATTTTCCATATGAACGTGTCTTTGCAAAAATCCAATAACGGTCAAAATTGCACGGTTGTTTGAGATATTTGAGGTGAGCTTATGGCCGGAATTTCAGGGCTCTTAACCCAAGGCAACCGGAAAAACCGGCAGCCAAACTCTGTTAAAATAGAATAAATACACTATATTATCCCATATGAACGTGTCTTTGCAAAAATCCAATAACGGTCAAAATTGCACGGTTGTTAGAGATATTTGAGGTGAGCTTATGGCCGGAATTTCAGGGCTTTTGACCGCCGGCAATCGGCTAAACCGGCAGCCAAACACTGTTAAAATAGAATACACTATATTATCCCATATGAACGTGTCTTTGCACAAATACAATAACGGTCAAAATTGCACGGTTGTTAGAGATATTTGAGGTGAGCTTATTGCCGGAATTTCAGGGCTCTTGACCGCAGGCAACCGGCTAAACCGGCAGCCAAACTCTGTTAAAATAGAATAAATACACTTTATTATCCCATATGAACGTGTCTTTGCATAAAATCCAATAACGGTCAAAAACGGTTGTTAGAGATATTTTAGGTGAGCTTATGGCCGGGATTTCAGGGCTCTTGACAGCCGGCAACCGGATAAACCGGCAGCCAAACACTGTTAAAATAGAATATATACACTATATTATCCCATATGAACGTGTCTTTTCAAAAATCCAATACCGGTCAAAATTGCACGATTGTTAGAAATGATAGTGCCTCTAGCTGGGAGCGAACCCGCACCGTCACGGCGACAGCGCCTAGCCCTGCAATTCCTGCGACGTAACCGATTGAGCTAACCGGGACAACCCCAAAAAAGGTTGATCGGATAGCCCTGATATACGTAACAATCACTGCTGGACATCGGTGACGGGTTAATTTACTGATAACAGTATTGACTATATGTACGGGGAGACTTTTTACGGCCGCCACACTGCACAAATAGCGCTACTGTGAATTTCAAATGATAGTGCCTCTAGCTGGGAGCGAACCCGCACCGTCACGGCGACAGCGCCTAGCCCTGCAATTCCTGCGACGTAACCGATTGAGCTAACCGGGACAACCCCAAAAAAGGTTGATCGGATAGCCCTGATATACGTAAAAATCACTGCTGGACATCGGTGACGGGTTAATTTACTGATAACAGTACTGACTATATGTACGGGGAGACTTTTTACGGCCGCCACACTGCACAAATAGCGCTACTGTGAATTTCAAATGATAGTGCCTCTTGAGGTGAGCTTATGGCCGGAATTTCAGGGCTGTTTACCGCCGGCAACAGGCTTAACCGGCAGCCGAACACCGTTAAAACAGAATAAATACACTATATTATCCCATATGAACGTGTCTTTGCAATAATCCAATAACGTTCAAAATTGCACGGTTGTTAGAGATATTTGAAGTGAGCTTATGGCCGGTATTTCAGGACTCTTGACCGCCGGCAACCGGCTAAACCGGCAGCCAAACACTGTTAAAATAGAATAAATACAATATATTATCCCATATGAACGTGTCTTTTCAAAAATCCAATAACGGTCAAAATTGCACGGTTGTTAGAGATATTTGAGGTGAGCTTATGGCCGGAATTTCAGGGCGGGCTCTTGACCGCCGGCAACCGGCTAAACCGGCAGCCAAACACTGTTCAAATAGAATAAATACACTATATTATCCCATATGAACGTGTCTTTGCAAAAATCCAATAACGGTCAAAATTGCACGGTTGTTAGAGAAATTTGAGGTGAGCGTATGGCCGGAATTTCAGGGCTCTTGACCACCGGCAACCGGCTAAACCGGCAGCCAAACATATTTAAATTAGAATAAATACACTATATTATCCCATATGAACGTGTCTTTGCAAAAATCCAATAACGGTCAAAATTGCACGGTTGTTAGAGATATTTGAGGTGAGCTTATGGCCGGAATTTCAGGGCTCTTGACAGCCGGCAACCGGCTAAACCGGCAGCCAAACCCTGTTAAAATAGAATAAATACACTATATTATCCCATATGAACGTGTCTTTGCAAAAATCCAGTAACGGTCAAAATTGCACGGTTGTCAGAGATATTTGAGGTGAGCTTATGGCCGGAATTTCAGGCCTGTTAACAGCCGGCAACCGGCTAAGCCGGCAGCCAAACACTGTTAAAATAGAATAAATCCACTATATTATCCCATATGAACGTGTCTTCGCAAAAATCTTATAACGGTCAAAATTGCACGGTTGTTAGAGATATTTGAGGTGAGCTTATGGCCGGAATTTCAGGGCTCTTGACCTCCGGCAACTGGCTAAACCGGCAGCCAAACACTGTTAAAATAGAATAAATACACAATATTATTCGATAGGAACGTGTCTTTGCAAACATTTTATAACGGTCAAAATTGCACGGTTGTTAGAGATATTTGAGGTGAGCTTATGGCCGGAATTTCAGGGCTCTTGACCGCCGGCAACAGGCTAAACCGGCAGCCAAACACTGTTAAAATAGAATAAATACACTATATTATCCCATATGAACGTGTCTTTGCAAAAATCCAATAACAGTCTAAATTGCACGGTTGTTAGAGATATTTGAGGTGAGCTTATGGCCGGAATTTCAGGGCTCGTGACCGCCGGCAACCGGCTAAACCGGCAGTCAAACGCTGTTAAAATAGAATAAATACACTATATTATCCCATATGAACGTGTCTTTGCAAAAATCCAATAACGGTCAAAATTGAACGGTTGTAAGAGAAATTTGAGGTGAGCGTATGGCCGGAATTTCAGGGCTCTTGACCGCCGGCAACCGGCTAAACCGGCAGTCAAATACTGTTAAAATAGTATAAATACACTATATTATCCCATATGAACGTGTGTTTGCAAAAATCCAATAACGGTCAAAATTGCACAGTTGTTAGAGATATTTGAGGTGAGCTTATGGCCGGAATTTCAGGGCTCTTGACAGCCGGCAACCGGCTAAACCGGCAGCCAAACACTGTTAAAATAGAATAAATACTCCATATAATCCCATAATGAACGTGTCTTTGCAAAAATCCAATAACGGTCAAAATGACACGGTTGTTAGAGATATTTGAGGTGAGCTTATGGCCGGGTTTTCAGGGCTCTTGACAGCCGGCAACCGGCCAAACGGGTATAAATACACTATATTATCCCATATGAACGTGTCTTTGCAAAAATCCAATAACGGTCACAATTGCACGATTGTTAGAGATATTTAAGGTGAGCTTATTTCCGGAATTTCAGATCTCTTGACCGCCGGCAACCGGCTAAACTGGCAGCCAAACACTGTTAAAATAGAATAAATACACTATATTATCCCATATGAAAGTGTCTTTGCAAAAATCCAATAACGGTCAAAATTGCACGGTTGTTAGAGATATTTGAGGTGAGCTTATGGCCGGAATTACAGGGCTCTTGACCTCCGGCAACCGGCTAAACCGGCAGCCACACACTGTTAAAATAGAATAAGTGCACTATATTATCCCATATGAACGTGAAATTGCAAAAGTCTAATAACGGTCAAAATTGCACGGTTGTTAGAGGTATTTAAGGTGAGCTTATGGCCGGAATTTCAGGGCTCTTGACAGCCGGCAACCGGCTAAACCGGCAGCCAAACACTGTTAAAACAGAATAAATACACTATATTATCCCATATGAACGTGTCTTTGCAAAAGTCCAATAACGGTCAAAATTGCACGGTTGTTAGAGATATTTGTGGTGAGCTTATGGCCGGAATTTCAGGGCTCTTGACAGCCGGCAACCGGCTAAACCGGCAGCCAAACACTGTTAAAATAGAATAAATACACTTTATTATCCCATATGAACGTGTCTTTGTAAAAATCCAAGAACGGTCAAAATTGCACGGTTGTAAGAGATATTTGAGGTGAGCTTATGGCCGGAATTTCAGGTCTCTTGACCGCCGGCAACCGGCTAAACCGGCAGCCAAACACTGTTGAAATATAAGAAATACACTATGTTATCACATATGAACCTGTCTTTGCAAAAATCCAATAACGGTCACAATTGCACGGTTGTTAGAGATATTTGAGGTGAGCTTATGGCCGGAAATTCAAGGCTCGTGACCTCCGGCAACCGGCTAAACCGGCAGCCAAACACTGTTAAAATAGAATAAATACACTACATTATCCCATATGAACGTGGCTTTGCAAAAATCTTATAACGGTCAAAATTGCACGGTTGTTAGAGATATTTGAGGTGAGCTTATGGCCGGAATTTCAGGGCTCTTGACAGCCGGCAACTGGCTAAACCGGCAGCCGAACACTGTTAAAATAGAATAAATACACTATATTATTCGATATGAACGTGTCATTGCAAAAGTCTAATAACGGTCAAAATTGCACGGTTGTTAGAGGTATTTCAGGTGAGTTTATGGTCGGAATTTCAGGGCTTTTGACCGCCGGCAACCGGCTAAACCGGCAGCCAAACACTGTTAAAATAGAATAAATACACTATATCATCCCATATGAACGTGTCTTTGCAAAAATCCAATAACGGTCAAAATTGCACGGTTGTTAGAGATATTTGAAGTGAGCTTATGGCCGGAATTTCAGGGCTCTTGACAGCCTGCAACCGGCTAAACCGGCAGCCAAACACTGTTAAAATACAATGAATACACTATATTATCCCATATGAACGTGTCTTTGCAAAAATCGAATAACATTCAAAATTGCACGGTTGTTAGAGATATTTGAGGTGAGATTATGGCCGGAATTTCAGGGCTCTTGACCGCCGGCAACCGGCTGAACCGGCAGCCAAACTGTGTTAAAATAGAATAAATACACTTTCTTATCCCATATGAACGTGTCTTTGCAAAAATCCAATAACGGTCAAAATTGCAAGATTGTTAGAAATATTTGAGGTGAGCTTATGGCCGGAATTTCAGGGCTCTTGACTGCCGGCAACCGGCTAAATCGGCAGCCAAACACTGTTAAAATAGAATAAATACACTATATTATCCCATATGAACGTGTCTTTGCAAAAATGCAATAACGGTCAAAATTGCACGGTTGTTAGAGATATCTGAGGTGAGCTTATGGCCGGAATTTCAGGGCTCTTGACAGCCGGCAACCGGCTAAAACGGCAGCCAAACATTGTTAAAATAGAATAAATACACTTTATCATCCCATATGAACGTGTCTTTGCAAAAATCCAATAACGGTCAAAATTGCACGGTTATTAGAGATATTTTGAGGAGAGCTTATGGCCGGAATTTCAGGACTCTTGACGGCCGGCAACCGGCTAAACCGGCAGCCAAACACTGTTAAAATAGTATAAATACACTATATTATCCCATATGAACGTGAAATTGCAAAAATCCAATAACGGTCAAAATTGCAGGGTTGTTAGAGTTATTTGAGGTGAGCTTATGGATGGAATTTCAGGCCTCTTGACGTCCGGCAACCGGCTAAGCCGGCAGCTAAACACTGTTAAAATAGAATAAATACACTATATTATCCCATATGAACTTGTCTTTGCAAAAATCCAATAACGGTCAAAATTGCACGGTTGTTAGAGATATTTGAGGTGATTATTGCCGGAATTTCAGGGCTCTTGACCGCCGGCAACAGGCTAAACCGGCAGCCAAACACTGTTAAAATAGAATAAACAAACTATAATATCCCATATGAACGTGTCTTTGCAAAAATCCAATAACGGTCAAAATTGCACGGTTGTTAGAGATATTTGAGGTGAGCTTATGGCCGGAATTTCAGGGCTCTTGACAGCCGGCAACTGGCTAAACCGGCAGCCAAACACTGTTAAAATAGAATAAATACACTATATTATTCGATAGGAACGTGTCTTTGCAAAAATTTTATAACGGTCAAAATTGCCCGGTTGTTAGAGATATTTGAGGTGAGCTTATGGCCGGAATTTCAGGGCTCTTGACCGCCGGCAACCGGCTAAACCGGCAGCCAAACACTGTTAAAATAGAATAAATACACTATATTATCCCATATGAACGTGTCTTTGCAAAAATCCAATAACAGTCTAAATTGCACGGTTGTTAGAGATATTTGAGGTGAGCTTATGGCCGATATTTCAGGGCTCGTGACCGCCGGCAACCGGCTAAACCGGCAGCCAAACACTGTTAAAATAGAAAAAATACACTATATTATCCCATATGAACGTGTCTTTGCAAAAATCCAATAACGGTCAAAATTGCACGGTTGTTAGAGAAATTTGAGGTGAGCGTATGGCCGGAATTTCAGGGCTCTTGACCGCCGGCAACCGGCTAAACCGGCAGCCAAATACTGTTAAAATAGAATAAATACACTATATTATCCCATATGAACGTGTCTTTGCAAAAATCCAATAACGGTCAAAATGACACGGTTGTTAGAGATATTTGAGGTGAGCTTATGGCCGGAATTTCAGGGCTCTTGACAGCCGGCAACCGGCCAAACCGGCAGCCAAACACTGTTAAAATAGTATAAATACACTATATTATCCCATATGAACGTGTCTTTGCAAAAATCCAATAACGGTCAAAATTGCACGATTGTTAGAGATATTTGAGTTGAGCTAATTTCCGGAATTTCAGATCTCTTGACCGCCGGCAACCGGCTAAACCGGCAGCCAAACACTGTTAAAATAGAATAAATACACTATATTATCCCATATGAAAGTGTCTTTGCAAAAATCCAATAACGGTCAAAATTGCACGGTTGTTAGAGATATTTGAGGTGAGCTTATGGCCGGAATTTCAGGGCTTTTGACAGCCAGCAACAGGCTAAACCGGCAGCCAAACACTGTTAAAATAGAATAAATACACTATATCATCCCTTATGAACGTGTCTTTGCAAAACTCCAATACCGGTCAAAATTGCACGGTTGTTAGAGATATTTGAAGTGAGCTTATGGCCGGAATTTCAGGGCTCTTGACAGCCGCCAACCGGCTAAACCGGCAGCCAAACTCTGTTAAAATACAATAAATACAATATATTATCCCATATGAACGTGTCTTTGCAAAAATCCAATAACATTCAAAATTGCACGGTTGTTAGAGATATTTGAGGTGAGATTATGGCCGGAATTTCAGGGCTCTTGACCGCCGGCAACCGGCTAAACCGGCAGCCAAACACTGTTAAAATAGAATAAATACACTTCCTTATCCCATATGAACGTGTCTTTGCAAAAATCCAATAACGGTCAAAATAGCAAGATTATTAGAGATATTTGAGGTGAGCTTATGGCCGGAATTTCAGGGCTCTTGACTGCCGGCAACCGGCTAAACCGGCAGCCAAACACTGTTAAAATAGAATAAATACACAATATTATCCCATATGAACCTGTCTTTGCAAAAATGCAATAACGGTCAAAATTGCACGGTTGTTAGAGATATTTGAGGTGAGCTTATGGCCGTAATTTCAGGGCTCTTGACCGCCGGCAACCGGCTAAAACGGCAGCCAAACATTGTTAAAATAGAATAAATACACTTTATCATCCCATATGAACGTGTCTTTGCAAAAATCCAATAACGGTCAAAATTGCACGGTTGTTAGAGATATTTTGAGGAGAGCTTATGGCCGGAATTTCAGGGCAATTGACGGCCGGCAACCGGCTAAACCGGCAGCCAAACACTGTTAAAATAGTATAAATACACTATATTATCCCATATGAACGTGTCTTTGCAAAAATCCAATAACGGTCAAAATTGCAGGGTTGTTAGAGATATTTGAGGTGAGCTTATGGATGGAATTTCAGGCCTCTTGACGTCCGGCAACCGACTAAGCCGGCAGCTAAACACTGTTAAAATAGAATAAATACACTATATTATCCCATATGATCTTGTCTTTGCAAAAATCCAATAACGGTCAAAATTGCACGGTTGTTAGAGATATTTGAGGTGATTATTGCCGGAATTTCAGGGCTCTTGACCGCCGGCAACAGGCTAAACAGGCAGCCAAACACTGTTAAAATAGAATAAATACACTATATTATCCCATATGAACGTGTCTTTGCAAAAATCCAATAACGGTCAAACTTGCACGGTTGTTGGAGATATTTGAGGTGAGCTTATGGCCGGAATTTCAGGGCTCGTGACAGCCGGCAACCGGCTAAACCGGCAGCCAAACACTGTTAAAATAGAATAAATACACTTTATTATCCCATATGAACGTGTCTTTGTAAAAATCAAATAACGGTTAAAATTGCACGGTTGTAAGAGATTTTTGAGGTGAGCTTATGGCCGGAATTTCAGGGCTCTTGACCGCCGGCAACCGGCTAAACCGGCAGCCAAACACTGTTGAAATATAATAAATACACTATGTTATCACATATGAACGTGTCTTTGCAAAAATGCAATAACGGTCACAATTGCACGGTTGTAAGAGATATTAGAGGTGAGCTTATGGCCGGAATTTCAGGGCTCTTGACAGCCGGCAACTGGCTAAACCGGCAGCCGAACACTGTTAAAATAGAATAAATACACTATATTATTCGATATGAACGTGTCTTTGCAAAAATCTTATAACGGTCAAAATTGCACGGTTGTTAGAGATATTTGAGGTGAGCTTATGGCCGGAATTTCAGGGCTCTTGACCGCCGGCAACCTGCTAAACCGGCAGCCAAACTCTGTTAAAATAGAATAAATACACTATATTATCCCATATGAACGTGTCTTTGCAAAAATCCAATAACAGTCTAAATTGCACGGTTGTTAGAGATATTTGAGGTGAGCTTATGGCCGGAATTTCAGGGCTCGTGACCTCCGGCAACCGGCTAAACCGGCAGCCAAACACTGTTAAAATAGAATAAATACACTATATTATCCCATATGAACGTGTCTTTGCAAAAATCCAATAACGGTCAAAATTGCACGGTTGTTAGAGAAATTTGAGGTGAGCGTATGGCCGAATCTTCAGGGCTCTTGACGGCCGGCAACCGGCTAAAGCGGCAGCCAAATACTGTTAAAATAGAATAAATACACTATATTATCCCATATGAACGTGTCTTTGCAAAAATCCAATAACGGTCAAAATTGCAGGGTTGTTAGAGATATTTGAGATGAGCTTTTAGCCGGAATTTCAGGGCTCTTGACCGCCGGCAACCGGCTAAACCGGCAGCCAAACACTGTTAAAATAGAATAAATACACCATAAAATACCATAATGAACGTGTCTTTGCAAAAATCCAATAACGGTCAAAATTGCACGGTTGTTAGATATATTTGAGGTGAGCTTATGGCCGGAATTTCAGGGCTCTTGACCGCCGGCAACCGGCTAAACCGGCAGCCAAGAACTGTTAAAATAGAATAAATACACTATATTATCCCACATGATCGTGTCTTTGCAAAAATCAAATAACAGTCAAAATTGCACGGTTGTTAGAGATATTTGAGGTGAGCTTATGGCCGGATTTTCAGGGCTCTTGACTGCCGGCAACCGGCTAAACCGGCAGCCAAACACTGTTAAAATAGTATTAATACACTATATTATCCCATATGAACGTGTCTTTGCAAAAATCCAATAACGGTCAAAATTGCACGATTGTTAGAGATATTTGAGGTGAGCTTATTTCCGGAATTTCAGATCTCTTGACCGCCGGCAACCGGCTAAACCGGCAGCCAAACACTGTTAAAATAGAATAAATACACTATATTATCCCATATGAACGTGTCTTTGCATTAATCCAATAACGGTCAAAATTGCAAGGTTGTTTGAGATATTTGAGGTGAGCTTATGGCCGGAATTTCAGGGCTCTTGACCTCCGGCAACCGGCTAAACCGGCAGCCAAACTCTGTTAAAATAGAATAAATGCACTATATTATCCCATATGAACGTGTCATTGCAAAAGTCTAATAACGGTCAAAATTGCACGGTTGTTAGAGATATTTCAGGTGAGCTTATGGCCGGAATTTCAGGGCTCTTGACAGCCGGCAACCGGCTAAACCGGCAGCCAAACACTGTTAAAATAGAATAAATACACTATATTATCCCATATGAACGTGTCTTTGCAAAAGTCCAATAACGGTCAAAATTGCACGGTTATTAGAGATATTTGAGGTGAGCTTATGGCCGGAATTTCAGGGCTCTTGACAGCCGGCAACCGGCTAAAACGGCAGCCAAACACTGTTAAAATAGAATAAATACACTATATCATCCTATATGAACGTGTCTTTGCAAAAATCCAATAACGGTCAAAATTGCACGGTTGTTAGAGATATTTGAAGTGAGCTTATGGCCGGAATTTCAGGGCCCTTGACAGCCGGCAACCGGCTAAACCGGCAGCCAAACACTGTTAAAATAGAATAAATACACTATATTATCCCATATGAACGTGTCTTTGCAAAAATCCAATAACGGTCAATATTGCAAGATTGTTAGAGATATTTGAGGTGAGCTTATGGCCGGAATTTCAGGGCTCTTGACAGCCGGCAACCGGCTAAACCGGCAGCCAAACACTGTTAAAATAGAATAAATACACTATATTATCCCATATGAACGTGTCTTTGTTAAAATGCAATAACGGTCAAAATTGCACGGTTGTTAGAGATATTTGAGGTGAGCTTATTGCCGGAATTTCAGGGCTCTTGACGGCCGGCAACCGTCTAAAACGGCAGCCAAACATTGTTAAAATAGAATAAATACACTTTATCATCCCATATGAACGTGTCTTTGCAAAAATCCAATAACGGTCTAAATTGCACGGTTGTTAGAGATATTTTGAGGAGAGCTTATGGCCGGAATTTCAGGGCTCTTGACTTCCGGCAACCGGCTAAACCGGCAGCCAAACACTGTTAAAATAGTATAAATACACTATATTATCCCATATAAACGTGTCTTTGCAAAAATCCAATAACGGTCAAAATTGCAGGGTTGTTAGAGTTATTTGAGGTGAGCTTATGGATGGAATTTCAGGCCTCTTGACGTCCGGCAACCGGCTAAGCCGGCAGCTAAACACTGTTAAAATAGAATAAATACACTATATTATCCCAAATGAACGTGTCTTTGCAAAAATCCAATAACGGTCAAAATTGCACGGTTGTTAGAGATATTTGAGGTGATTATTGCCGGAATTTCAGGGCTCTTGACCGCCGGGAAACAGGCTAAACCGGCAGCCAAGAACTGTTAAAATAGAAAAAATACACTATATTATCCCACATGATCGTGTCTTTGCAAAAATCCAATAACAGTCAAAATTGCACGGTTGTTAGAAAAATTTGAGGTTAGCTTATGGCCGGATTTTCAGGGCTCTTGACCGCCGGCAACCGGCTAAACCGGCAGCCAAACACTGTTAAAATAGTATAAATACACTTTATTATCCCATATGAACGTGTCTTTGCAAAAATCCAATAACGGTCAAAATTGCACGATTGTTAGAGATGCTTGAGGTGAGCTTATTTCCTCAATTTCAGATCTCTAGACCGCCGGCAATCGGCTAAACCGGCAGCCAAACACTGTTAAAATAGAATAAATACACTATATCTTCCAATATGAACGTGTCTTTGCAAAAATCCAATAACAGTCAAAATTGCACGGTTGTTAGAGATATTTGAGGTGAGCTTATGGCCGGAATTCCAGGGCCCTTGACCGCCGGCAACCGGCTAAACCGGCAGTCAAACACTGTTAAAATAGAATAAATACACTATATTATCCCATATGAACGTGTCTTTGGAAAAATCCAATAACGGTCAAAATTGCACGGTTGTTAGAGATGTTTGAGGTGAGCTTATGGCCGGAATTTCAGGGCTCTTGACCGCCGGCAACCGGCTAAACCGTCAGCCAAATACTGTTAAAATAGAATAAATACACTATATTATCCCATATGAACGTGTCTTCGCAAAAATCCAATAACGGTCAAAATTGCACGGTTGTTAGAGATATTTGAGGTGAGCTTATGGCCGGAATTTCAGGGCTCTTGACCGCCTGCAACCTGCTAAAACGGCATCCAAACACTGTTAAAATAGAATAAATACACTATATCATCCCATATGAACGTGTCTTTGCAAAAATCCAATAACGGTCAAAATTGCACGGTTGTCAGAGATATTTTGAGGAGAGCTTATGGCCGGAATTTCAGGGCTCTTGACCGCCGGCAACCGGCTAAACCGGCAGCCAAACACTGTTAAAATAGTATAAATACACTACCGTAAATTGGGATATTTTCGCGTCGTCAAATTTTCGCCACTTTGCCCCAAAATGCCTGTGTTTTATTTTGGCCAGTTTAATTTTCGCCATTTATAATTATGTGGCCAAAATTAAACACAGTCACATTATTTAAAGAAAGATTGTCCGAACATTAAGATACATGTACATTAATTAACACGTCCGTAAACGTAAGCCGAGAATACGTCAACACCTGTCAGACGTTTCTTCCCTTGACATTTCTGCTTACCTTTGTCAAGCAATTAACTCCATAGTTGTTAAATAAACATCCTTTTGTTGTATAATCAACAAAAAATGCGATGGCTTCGCAAATAGGGTGCAATAGATTAGTTACAAACTGCCGATTCGGCGCAAGGCCGGTAATGCAGACACAAAGTTTGAAACACAACCTGATCAGAAATTAGCAATAATTATACTAGATAAGCTGTCGATCAAACAATCAGCTGATTTAGAAATGAAATCATCCTAGTTTGTTGATGGGTTGAACTTCTTTTGTACAATAGCGCCGATCGATATTTGAGCGGTTCGCACCGTTTCAAGTTGACGTTGGCGTCTTTGATGTTAAGTACACAAGCAGTGCGGACATTTTAGATCAAAGCGTTCAATAAACATGTGTTGAACAGGTGTTCATAGCAGTTCTAATTTTGATGATTTTAGTCAATGTACATGTATCTATTCTCGGATATTTTATGGGCAAGTATTAGCACGATTAAAAATATTCGTCATTCACTTTATTTCTTACTCGTAATAAAAATTATGAACATCAGACTTAAACATCGCAAATTAATGCACGGCAATTTACGTCGTTCATATAAGTCTGTTTTAATTATTTAATGTGAAGATGCTCTGCGTACGTATTACTGAAATGTTTCAAACCACTCTTGAATGAACTTCCTATAAAAAATTAAAATGCATAAAAATTGTTTCCGTCTATTTAAAACATAAATCGCAAATAATTTCAAACAATCAGTTCTTGTCTCGATGACACAGATCTGTCTTGCCTTGGTACATCACCTGTACAGGCAATACATCGCCACTCAAGCTCCTTTTCTTTTGGTTTAAAATATTTTAAGATCGACATTTCACAACAGTATTGCACACAAAAACCCCAACAAGCTGCAATACACTGATTGAAATTTAAAGTCACGAGATTTATCGAGTTGTTTTGATAAGCGTTAAATAACAACGTCGGCGAAGTGTGAAAGATTATCAGTATTGATGTGTTTGCAATACCTGCGCTTTATCTTCACCTGTGACATATTTTGGTGTGTTTAATTTTCGCCTTTTCATTAGGGTGGCCAATTAGGCCAATTATTAAAAAAGGCCAAAATATCCCAATTTACGGTATATTATCAAATATGAACGTGTCTTTGCAAAAATCCAATAACGGTCAAAATTGCAGGGTTGTTAGAGATATTTGAGGTGAGCTTATGGCCGGAATTTCAGGCCTCTTGACCGCCGGCAACCGGCTAAACCGGCAGCTAAACACTGTTAAAATATAATAAATACACTACATTATCCCATATGAACGTGGCTTTGCAAAAATCCAATAACGGTCAAAATTTCACGGTTGTTAGAGATATTTGAGGTGAGCTTATTGCCGGAATTTCAGGGCTATTGACCGCCGGCAACAGGCTAAACCGGCAGCCAAGAACTGTTAAAATAGAATAAATATACTATATTATCCCACATGATCCTGTCTTTGCAAAAATCCAATAACAGTCAAAATTGCACGGTTGTTTGAGATATTTGAGGTGAGCTTCTGGCCGGATTTTCAGGGCTCTTGACCGTCGGCAACCGGCTAAACCGGCAGCCAAATACTGTTAAAATAGTATAAATACATTATATTATCCCATATGAACGTGTCTTTGCAAAAATCCAATAACGGTCAAAATTGCACGATTGCTTTAGATATTTGAGGTGAGCTTATTTCCGGAATTTCAGACCTCTAGACCGCCGGCAACCGGCTAAACCGGCAGCCAAACACTGTTAAAATAGAATAAATACACTATATTATCCCATATGAACGTGTCTTTGCAAAAATCCAATAACGGTCAAAATTGCACGGTTGTTAGAGATATTTGAGGTTAGCTTATGGCCGGAATTTCAGGGCTCTTGACCGCCGGCAACCGGCTAAACCGGTAGCCAAACACTGTTAAAATGGAATAAATACACTATATTATCCCATATGAACGTGTCTTTTCAAAAATCCAATAACGTTCAAAATTGCACGGTTGTTAGAGATATTTGAGGTGAGCTTATGGCCGGAATTTCAGGGCTCTTGACCGCCGGCAACCGGCTAAACCGGCAGACAAACACTGTTAAAATAGAATAAATACACTATATTATGCCATATGAACGTGTCTTTGCAAAAATCCAATAACGGTCACAAGTGCACGGTTGTTAGAGATATTTTGAGGAGAGCTTATGGCCGGAATTTCAGGGCTCTTGACCGCCGGCAACCGGCTAAACCGGCAGCCAAACACTGTTAAAATAGTATAAATACCCTATATTATCCCATATGAACGTGTCTTTGCAAAAATTCAATAACGGTCAAAATTGCAGGGTTGTTAGAGTTATTTGAGGTGAGCTTATGGCCGGAATTTCAGGCCTCTTGACCGCCGGCAACCGGCTAAACCGGCATGCAAACACTGTTAAAATATAATAAATACACTTTATTATCCCATATGAACGTGTCTTTGCAAAAATCCAATAACGGTCAAAATTGCACGGTTGTTAGAGATATTTGAGGTGAGCTTATAGCCGGAATTTCAGGGCTCTTGACCGCCTGCTACCGACTAAACCGGCAGCCAAACACTGTTAAAATAGAATAAATACACTATATTATCCCATATGAACGTGTCTTTGCAAAAATCCAATAACGGTCAAAATTGCACGGTTGTTAGCGATATTTGAGGTGAGCTTATTTCAGGAATTTCAGGGCTCTTGACCGCCGGCAACCGGCTAAACCGGCAGCCAAACACTGTTAAAATAGAATAAATACACTATATTATACCATATGAACGTGTCTTTTTGTTAAAAATCCAATAACGGTCAAAATTGCAGGGATGTTAGAGATATCGGAGGTGAGCTTATGGCCGGAATTTCATGGCTCTTGACCGTCGGCAACCGGCTAAACCGGCAGCCAAACACTGTTAAAATAGAAAAATACACTATATTATCCCATATGAACGTGTCTTTGCAAAAATCCAATAACAGTCAAAATTGCACGGTTGTTACAGATATTTGAGGTGAGCTTATGGCCGGAATTTCAGGGTTCTTGACCGCCGGCAACCGGCTAAACCGGCAGCCAAACACTGCTAAAATAGAATACACTATATTATCCCATATGAACGTGTCTTTGCAAAAATCCAATAACGGTCAAAATTGCACGATTGTTAGAGATATTTGAGGTGAGCTTATGGCCGGAATTGCAAGGCTCTTGACCGCCGGCAACCGGTTAAACCTGCAGCCAAACACTGTTAAAATAGAATAAATACTCTATATTATCCCATATGGACGTGTCTTTGCAAAAATCCAATAACGGTCAAAATTGCACCTTTGTTAGAGATATTTGAGGTGAGCTTATGGCCGGAATTTCAGGGCTCTTGACCGCCGGCAACCGGCTAAACCGGCAGCCAAACACTGTTGAAGAATAATAAATACACTATGTTATCACATATGAACGTGTCTTTGCAAAAATGCAATAACGGTCACAATTGCAGGGTTGTTAGAGATATTTGAGGTGAGCTTATGGCCGGAATTTCAGGGCTCTTGACCGCAGGCAACCGGCTATTTTAACTCCGGGTACAGTTTTCTCCCATCCCGATGCAATTGTTTACACGCCGGATACACTTGTTTACCCGCAGGATACGTTTGAAATTTTGGCCTATACCAGTATGTACACTGTTCATAGCCTTATGTGCACTACCAATACCGTTATTGCCACTCCCAATACTGTTATTTTAACTCCGGGTACAGTTTTCTCCCATCCCGATGCAATTGTTTACACGCCGGATACACTTGTTTACCCGCAGGATACGTTTGAAATTTTGGCCTATACCAGTATGTACACTGTTCATAGCCTTATGTGCACTACCAATACCGTTATTGCCACTCCCAATACTGTTATTTTAACTCCGGGTACAGTTTTCTCCCATCCCGATGCAATTGTTTACACGCCGGATACACTTGTTTACCCGCAGGATACGTTTGAAATTTTGGCCTATACCAGTATGTACACTGTTCATAGCCTTATGTGCACTACCAATACCGTTATTGCCACTCCCAATACTGTTATTTTAACTCCGGGTACAGTTTTCTCCCATCCCGATGCAATTGTTTACACGCCGGATACACTTGTTTACCCGCAGGATACGTTTGAAATTTTGGCCTATACCAGTATGTACACTGTTCATAGCCTTATGTGCACTACCAATACCGTTATTGCCACTCCCAATACTGTTATTTTAACTCCGGGTACAGTTTTCTCCCATCCCGATGCAATTGTTTACACGCCGGATACACTTGTTTACCCGCAGGATACGTTTGAAATTTTGGCCTATACCAGTATGTACACTGTTCATAGCCTTATGTGCACTACCAATACCGTTATTGCCACTCCCAATACTGTTATTTTAACTCCGGGTACAGTTTTCTCCCATCCCGATGCAATTGTTTACACGCCGGATACACTTGTTTACCCGCAGGATACGTTTGAAATTTTGGCCTATACCAGTATGTACACTGTTCATAGCCTTATGTGCACTACCAATACCGTTATTGCCACTCCCAATACTGTTATTTTAACTCCGGGTACAGTTTTCTCCCATCCCGATGCAATTGTTTACACGCCGGATACACTTGTTTACCCGCAGGATACGTTTGAAATTTTGGCCTATACCAGTATGTACACTGTTCATAGCCTTATGTGCACTACCAATACCGTTATTGCCACTCCCAATACTGTTATTTTAACTCCGGGTACAGTTTTCTCCCATCCCGATGCAATTGTTTACACGCCGGATACACTTGTTTACCCGCAGGATACGTTTGAAATTTTGGCCTATACCAGTATGTACACTGTTCATAGCCTTATGTGCACTACCAATACCGTTATTGCCACTCCCAATACTGTTATTTTAACTCCGGGTACAGTTTTCTCCCATCCCGATGCAATTGTTTACACGCCGGATACACTTGTTTACCCGCAGGATACGTTTGAAATTTTGGCCTATACCAGTATGTACACTGTTCATAGCCTTATGTGCACTACCAATACCGTTATTGCCACTCCCAATACTGTTATTTTAACTCCGGGTACAGTTTTCTCCCATCCCGATGCAATTGTTTACACGCCGGATACACTTGTTTACCCGCAGGATACGTTTGAAATTTTGGCCTATACCAGTATGTACACTGTTCATAGCCTTATGTGCACTACCAATACCGTTATTGCCACTCCCAATACTGTTATTTTAACTCCGGGTACAGTTTTCTCCCATCCCGATGCAATTGTTTACACGCCGGATACACTTGTTTACCCGCAGGATACGTTTGAAATTTTGGCCTATACCAGTATGTACACTGTTCATAGCCTTATGTGCACTACCAATACCGTTATTGCCACTCCCAATACTGTTATTTTAACTCCGGGTACAGTTTTCTCCCATCCCGATGCAATTGTTTACACGCCGGATACACTTGTTTACCCGCAGGATACGTTTGAAATTTTGGCCTATACCAGTATGTACACTGTTCATAGCCTTATGTGCACTACCAATACCGTTATTGCCACTCCCAATACTGTTATTTTAACTCCGGGTACAGTTTTCTCCCATCCCGATGCAATTGTTTACACGCCGGATACACTTGTTTACCCGCAGGATACGTTTGAAATTTTGGCCTATACCAGTATGTACACTGTTCATAGCCTTATGTGCACTACCAATACCGTTATTGCCACTCCCAATACTGTTATTTTAACTCCGGGTACAGTTTTCTCCCATCCCGATGCAATTGTTTACACGCCGGATACACTTGTTTACCCGCAGGATACGTTTGAAATTTTGGCCTATACCAGTATGTACACTGTTCATAGCCTTATGTGCACTACCAATACCGTTATTGCCACTCCCAATACTGTTATTTTAACTCCGGGTACAGTTTTCTCCCATCCCGATGCAATTGTTTACACGCCGGATACACTTGTTTACCCGCAGGATACGTTTGAAATTTTGGCCTATACCAGTATGTACACTGTTCATAGCCTTATGTGCACTACCAATACCGTTATTGCCACTCCCAATACTGTTATTTTAACTCCGGGTACAGTTTTCTCCCATCCCGATGCAATTGTTTACACGCCGGATACACTTGTTTACCCGCAGGATACGTTTGAAATTTTGGCCTATACCAGTATGTACACTGTTCATAGCCTTATGTGCACTACCAATACCGTTATTGCCACTCCCAATACTGTTATTTTAACTCCGGGTACAGTTTTCTCCCATCCCGATGCAATTGTTTACACGCCGGATACACTTGTTTACCCGCAGGATACGTTTGAAATTTTGGCCTATACCAGTATGTACACTGTTCATAGCCTTATGTGCACTACCAATACCGTTATTGCCACTCCCAATACTGTTATTTTAACTCCGGGTACAGTTTTCTCCCATCCCGATGCAATTGTTTACACGCCGGATACACTTGTTTACCCGCAGGATACGTTTGAAATTTTGGCCTATACCAGTATGTACACTGTTCATAGCCTTATGTGCACTACCAATACCGTTATTGCCACTCCCAATACTGTTATTTTAACTCCGGGTACAGTTTTCTCCCATCCCGATGCAATTGTTTACACGCCGGATACACTTGTTTACCCGCAGGATACGTTTGAAATTTTGGCCTATACCAGTATGTACACTGTTCATAGCCTTATGTGCACTACCAATACCGTTATTGCCACTCCCAATACTGTTATTTTAACTCCGGGTACAGTTTTCTCCCATCCCGATGCAATTGTTTACACGCCGGATACACTTGTTTACCCGCAGGATACGTTTGAAATTTTGGCCTATACCAGTATGTACACTGTTCATAGCCTTATGTGCACTACCAATACCGTTATTGCCACTCCCAATACTGTTATTTTAACTCCGGGTACAGTTTTCTCCCATCCCGATGCAATTGTTTACACGCCGGATACACTTGTTTACCCGCAGGATACGTTTGAAATTTTGGCCTATACCAGTATGTACACTGTTCATAGCCTTATGTGCACTACCAATACCGTTATTGCCACTCCCAATACTGTTATTTTAACTCCGGGTACAGTTTTCTCCCATCCCGATGCAATTGTTTACACGCCGGATACACTTGTTTACCCGCAGGATACGTTTGAAATTTTGGCCTATACCAGTATGTACACTGTTCATAGCCTTATGTGCACTACCAATACCGTTATTGCCACTCCCAATACTGTTATTTTAACTCCGGGTACAGTTTTCTCCCATCCCGATGCAATTGTTTACACGCCGGATACACTTGTTTACCCGCAGGATACGTTTGAAATTTTGGCCTATACCAGTATGTACACTGTTCATAGCCTTATGTGCACTACCAATACCGTTATTGCCACTCCCAATACTGTTATTTTAACTCCGGGTACAGTTTTCTCCCATCCCGATGCAATTGTTTACACGCCGGATACACTTGTTTACCCGCAGGATACGTTTGAAATTTTGGCCTATACCAGTATGTACACTGTTCATAGCCTTATGTGCACTACCAATACCGTTATTGCCACTCCCAATACTGTTATTTTAACTCCGGGTACAGTTTTCTCCCATCCCGATGCAATTGTTTACACGCCGGATACACTTGTTTACCCGCAGGATACGTTTGAAATTTTGGCCTATACCAGTATGTACACTGTTCATAGCCTTATGTGCACTACCAATACCGTTATTGCCACTCCCAATACTGTTATTTTAACTCCGGGTACAGTTTTCTCCCATCCCGATGCAATTGTTTACACGCCGGATACACTTGTTTACCCGCAGGATACGTTTGAAATTTTGGCCTATACCAGTATGTACACTGTTCATAGCCTTATGTGCACTACCAATACCGTTATTGCCACTCCCAATACTGTTATTTTAACTCCGGGTACAGTTTTCTCCCATCCCGATGCAATTGTTTACACGCCGGATACACTTGTTTACCCGCAGGATACGTTTGAAATTTTGGCCTATACCAGTATGTACACTGTTCATAGCCTTATGTGCACTACCAATACCGTTATTGCCACTCCCAATACTGTTATTTTAACTCCGGGTACAGTTTTCTCCCATCCCGATGCAATTGTTTACACGCCGGATACACTTGTTTACCCGCAGGATACGTTTGAAATTTTGGCCTATACCAGTATGTACACTGTTCATAGCCTTATGTGCACTACCAATACCGTTATTGCCACTCCCAATACTGTTATTTTAACTCCGGGTACAGTTTTCTCCCATCCCGATGCAATTGTTTACACGCCGGATACACTTGTTTACCCGCAGGATACGTTTGAAATTTTGGCCTATACCAGTATGTACACTGTTCATAGCCTTATGTGCACTACCAATACCGTTATTGCCACTCCCAATACTGTTATTTTAACTCCGGGTACAGTTTTCTCCCATCCCGATGCAATTGTTTACACGCCGGATACACTTGTTTACCCGCAGGATACGTTTGAAATTTTGGCCTATACCAGTATGTACACTGTTCATAGCCTTATGTGCACTACCAATACCGTTATTGCCACTCCCAATACTGTTATTTTAACTCCGGGTACAGTTTTCTCCCATCCCGATGCAATTGTTTACACGCCGGATACACTTGTTTACCCGCAGGATACGTTTGAAATTTTGGCCTATACCAGTATGTACACTGTTCATAGCCTTATGTGCACTACCAATACCGTTATTGCCACTCCCAATACTGTTATTTTAACTCCGGGTACAGTTTTCTCCCATCCCGATGCAATTGTTTACACGCCGGATACACTTGTTTACCCGCAGGATACGTTTGAAATTTTGGCCTATACCAGTATGTACACTGTTCATAGCCTTATGTGCACTACCAATACCGTTATTGCCACTCCCAATACTGTTATTTTAACTCCGGGTACAGTTTTCTCCCATCCCGATGCAATTGTTTACACGCCGGATACACTTGTTTACCCGCAGGATACGTTTGAAATTTTGGCCTATACCAGTATGTACACTGTTCATAGCCTTATGTGCACTACCAATACCGTTATTGCCACTCCCAATACTGTTATTTTAACTCCGGGTACAGTTTTCTCCCATCCCGATGCAATTGTTTACACGCCGGATACACTTGTTTACCCGCAGGATACGTTTGAAATTTTGGCCTATACCAGTATGTACACTGTTCATAGCCTTATGTGCACTACCAATACCGTTATTGCCACTCCCAATACTGTTATTTTAACTCCGGGTACAGTTTTCTCCCATCCCGATGCAATTGTTTACACGCCGGATACACTTGTTTACCCGCAGGATACGTTTGAAATTTTGGCCTATACCAGTATGTACACTGTTCATAGCCTTATGTGCACTACCAATACCGTTATTGCCACTCCCAATACTGTTATTTTAACTCCGGGTACAGTTTTCTCCCATCCCGATGCAATTGTTTACACGCCGGATACACTTGTTTACCCGCAGGATACGTTTGAAATTTTGGCCTATACCAGTATGTACACTGTTCATAGCCTTATGTGCACTACCAATACCGTTATTGCCACTCCCAATACTGTTATTTTAACTCCGGGTACAGTTTTCTCCCATCCCGATGCAATTGTTTACACGCCGGATACACTTGTTTACCCGCAGGATACGTTTGAAATTTTGGCCTATACCAGTATGTACACTGTTCATAGCCTTATGTGCACTACCAATACCGTTATTGCCACTCCCAATACTGTTATTTTAACTCCGGGTACAGTTTTCTCCCATCCCGATGCAATTGTTTACACGCCGGATACACTTGTTTACCCGCAGGATACGTTTGAAATTTTGGCCTATACCAGTATGTACACTGTTCATAGCCTTATGTGCACTACCAATACCGTTATTGCCACTCCCAATACTGTTATTTTAACTCCGGGTACAGTTTTCTCCCATCCCGATGCAATTGTTTACACGCCGGATACACTTGTTTACCCGCAGGATACGTTTGAAATTTTGGCCTATACCAGTATGTACACTGTTCATAGCCTTATGTGCACTACCAATACCGTTATTGCCACTCCCAATACTGTTATTTTAACTCCGGGTACAGTTTTCTCCCATCCCGATGCAATTGTTTACACGCCGGATACACTTGTTTACCCGCAGGATACGTTTGAAATTTTGGCCTATACCAGTATGTACACTGTTCATAGCCTTATGTGCACTACCAATACCGTTATTGCCACTCCCAATACTGTTATTTTAACTCCGGGTACAGTTTTCTCCCATCCCGATGCAATTGTTTACACGCCGGATACACTTGTTTACCCGCAGGATACGTTTGAAATTTTGGCCTATACCAGTATGTACACTGTTCATAGCCTTATGTGCACTACCAATACCGTTATTGCCACTCCCAATACTGTTATTTTAACTCCGGGTACAGTTTTCTCCCATCCCGATGCAATTGTTTACACGCCGGATACACTTGTTTACCCGCAGGATACGTTTGAAATTTTGGCCTATACCAGTATGTACACTGTTCATAGCCTTATGTGCACTACCAATACCGTTATTGCCACTCCCAATACTGTTATTTTAACTCCGGGTACAGTTTTCTCCCATCCCGATGCAATTGTTTACACGCCGGATACACTTGTTTACCCGCAGGATACGTTTGAAATTTTGGCCTATACCAGTATGTACACTGTTCATAGCCTTATGTGCACTACCAATACCGTTATTGCCACTCCCAATACTGTTATTTTAACTCCGGGTACAGTTTTCTCCCATCCCGATGCAATTGTTTACACGCCGGATACACTTGTTTACCCGCAGGATACGTTTGAAATTTTGGCCTATACCAGTATGTACACTGTTCATAGCCTTATGTGCACTACCAATACCGTTATTGCCACTCCCAATACTGTTATTTTAACTCCGGGTACAGTTTTCTCCCATCCCGATGCAATTGTTTACACGCCGGATACACTTGTTTACCCGCAGGATACGTTTGAAATTTTGGCCTATACCAGTATGTACACTGTTCATAGCCTTATGTGCACTACCAATACCGTTATTGCCACTCCCAATACTGTTATTTTAACTCCGGGTACAGTTTTCTCCCATCCCGATGCAATTGTTTACACGCCGGATACACTTGTTTACCCGCAGGATACGTTTGAAATTTTGGCCTATACCAGTATGTACACTGTTCATAGCCTTATGTGCACTACCAATACCGTTATTGCCACTCCCAATACTGTTATTTTAACTCCGGGTACAGTTTTCTCCCATCCCGATGCAATTGTTTACACGCCGGATACACTTGTTTACCCGCAGGATACGTTTGAAATTTTGGCCTATACCAGTATGTACACTGTTCATAGCCTTATGTGCACTACCAATACCGTTATTGCCACTCCCAATACTGTTATTTTAACTCCGGGTACAGTTTTCTCCCATCCCGATGCAATTGTTTACACGCCGGATACACTTGTTTACCCGCAGGATACGTTTGAAATTTTGGCCTATACCAGTATGTACACTGTTCATAGCCTTATGTGCACTACCAATACCGTTATTGCCACTCCCAATACTGTTATTTTAACTCCGGGTACAGTTTTCTCCCATCCCGATGCAATTGTTTACACGCCGGATACACTTGTTTACCCGCAGGATACGTTTGAAATTTTGGCCTATACCAGTATGTACACTGTTCATAGCCTTATGTGCACTACCAATACCGTTATTGCCACTCCCAATACTGTTATTTTAACTCCGGGTACAGTTTTCTCCCATCCCGATGCAATTGTTTACACGCCGGATACACTTGTTTACCCGCAGGATACGTTTGAAATTTTGGCCTATACCAGTATGTACACTGTTCATAGCCTTATGTGCACTACCAATACCGTTATTGCCACTCCCAATACTGTTATTTTAACTCCGGGTACAGTTTTCTCCCATCCCGATGCAATTGTTTACACGCCGGATACACTTGTTTACCCGCAGGATACGTTTGAAATTTTGGCCTATACCAGTATGTACACTGTTCATAGCCTTATGTGCACTACCAATACCGTTATTGCCACTCCCAATACTGTTATTTTAACTCCGGGTACAGTTTTCTCCCATCCCGATGCAATTGTTTACACGCCGGATACACTTGTTTACCCGCAGGATACGTTTGAAATTTTGGCCTATACCAGTATGTACACTGTTCATAGCCTTATGTGCACTACCAATACCGTTATTGCCACTCCCAATACTGTTATTTTAACTCCGGGTACAGTTTTCTCCCATCCCGATGCAATTGTTTACACGCCGGATACACTTGTTTACCCGCAGGATACGTTTGAAATTTTGGCCTATACCAGTATGTACACTGTTCATAGCCTTATGTGCACTACCAATACCGTTATTGCCACTCCCAATACTGTTATTTTAACTCCGGGTACAGTTTTCTCCCATCCCGATGCAATTGTTTACACGCCGGATACACTTGTTTACCCGCAGGATACGTTTGAAATTTTGGCCTATACCAGTATGTACACTGTTCATAGCCTTATGTGCACTACCAATACCGTTATTGCCACTCCCAATACTGTTATTTTAACTCCGGGTACAGTTTTCTCCCATCCCGATGCAATTGTTTACACGCCGGATACACTTGTTTACCCGCAGGATACGTTTGAAATTTTGGCCTATACCAGTATGTACACTGTTCATAGCCTTATGTGCACTACCAATACCGTTATTGCCACTCCCAATACTGTTATTTTAACTCCGGGTACAGTTTTCTCCCATCCCGATGCAATTGTTTACACGCCGGATACACTTGTTTACCCGCAGGATACGTTTGAAATTTTGGCCTATACCAGTATGTACACTGTTCATAGCCTTATGTGCACTACCAATACCGTTATTGCCACTCCCAATACTGTTATTTTAACTCCGGGTACAGTTTTCTCCCATCCCGATGCAATTGTTTACACGCCGGATACACTTGTTTACCCGCAGGATACGTTTGAAATTTTGGCCTATACCAGTATGTACACTGTTCATAGCCTTATGTGCACTACCAATACCGTTATTGCCACTCCCAATACTGTTATTTTAACTCCGGGTACAGTTTTCTCCCATCCCGATGCAATTGTTTACACGCCGGATACACTTGTTTACCCGCAGGATACGTTTGAAATTTTGGCCTATACCAGTATGTACACTGTTCATAGCCTTATGTGCACTACCAATACCGTTATTGCCACTCCCAATACTGTTATTTTAACTCCGGGTACAGTTTTCTCCCATCCCGATGCAATTGTTTACACGCCGGATACACTTGTTTACCCGCAGGATACGTTTGAAATTTTGGCCTATACCAGTATGTACACTGTTCATAGCCTTATGTGCACTACCAATACCGTTATTGCCACTCCCAATACTGTTATTTTAACTCCGGGTACAGTTTTCTCCCATCCCGATGCAATTGTTTACACGCCGGATACACTTGTTTACCCGCAGGATACGTTTGAAATTTTGGCCTATACCAGTATGTACACTGTTCATAGCCTTATGTGCACTACCAATACCGTTATTGCCACTCCCAATACTGTTATTTTAACTCCGGGTACAGTTTTCTCCCATCCCGATGCAATTGTTTACACGCCGGATACACTTGTTTACCCGCAGGATACGTTTGAAATTTTGGCCTATACCAGTATGTACACTGTTCATAGCCTTATGTGCACTACCAATACCGTTATTGCCACTCCCAATACTGTTATTTTAACTCCGGGTACAGTTTTCTCCCATCCCGATGCAATTGTTTACACGCCGGATACACTTGTTTACCCGCAGGATACGTTTGAAATTTTGGCCTATACCAGTATGTACACTGTTCATAGCCTTATGTGCACTACCAATACCGTTATTGCCACTCCCAATACTGTTATTTTAACTCCGGGTACAGTTTTCTCCCATCCCGATGCAATTGTTTACACGCCGGATACACTTGTTTACCCGCAGGATACGTTTGAAATTTTGGCCTATACCAGTATGTACACTGTTCATAGCCTTATGTGCACTACCAATACCGTTATTGCCACTCCCAATACTGTTATTTTAACTCCGGGTACAGTTTTCTCCCATCCCGATGCAATTGTTTACACGCCGGATACACTTGTTTACCCGCAGGATACGTTTGAAATTTTGGCCTATACCAGTATGTACACTGTTCATAGCCTTATGTGCACTACCAATACCGTTATTGCCACTCCCAATACTGTTATTTTAACTCCGGGTACAGTTTTCTCCCATCCCGATGCAATTGTTTACACGCCGGATACACTTGTTTACCCGCAGGATACGTTTGAAATTTTGGCCTATACCAGTATGTACACTGTTCATAGCCTTATGTGCACTACCAATACCGTTATTGCCACTCCCAATACTGTTATTTTAACTCCGGGTACAGTTTTCTCCCATCCCGATGCAATTGTTTACACGCCGGATACACTTGTTTACCCGCAGGATACGTTTGAAATTTTGGCCTATACCAGTATGTACACTGTTCATAGCCTTATGTGCACTACCAATACCGTTATTGCCACTCCCAATACTGTTATTTTAACTCCGGGTACAGTTTTCTCCCATCCCGATGCAATTGTTTACACGCCGGATACACTTGTTTACCCGCAGGATACGTTTGAAATTTTGGCCTATACCAGTATGTACACTGTTCATAGCCTTATGTGCACTACCAATACCGTTATTGCCACTCCCAATACTGTTATTTTAACTCCGGGTACAGTTTTCTCCCATCCCGATGCAATTGTTTACACGCCGGATACACTTGTTTACCCGCAGGATACGTTTGAAATTTTGGCCTATACCAGTATGTACACTGTTCATAGCCTTATGTGCACTACCAATACCGTTATTGCCACTCCCAATACTGTTATTTTAACTCCGGGTACAGTTTTCTCCCATCCCGATGCAATTGTTTACACGCCGGATACACTTGTTTACCCGCAGGATACGTTTGAAATTTTGGCCTATACCAGTATGTACACTGTTCATAGCCTTATGTGCACTACCAATACCGTTATTGCCACTCCCAATACTGTTATTTTAACTCCGGGTACAGTTTTCTCCCATCCCGATGCAATTGTTTACACGCCGGATACACTTGTTTACCCGCAGGATACGTTTGAAATTTTGGCCTATACCAGTATGTACACTGTTCATAGCCTTATGTGCACTACCAATACCGTTATTGCCACTCCCAATACTGTTATTTTAACTCCGGGTACAGTTTTCTCCCATCCCGATGCAATTGTTTACACGCCGGATACACTTGTTTACCCGCAGGATACGTTTGAAATTTTGGCCTATACCAGTATGTACACTGTTCATAGCCTTATGTGCACTACCAATACCGTTATTGCCACTCCCAATACTGTTATTTTAACTCCGGGTACAGTTTTCTCCCATCCCGATGCAATTGTTTACACGCCGGATACACTTGTTTACCCGCAGGATACGTTTGAAATTTTGGCCTATACCAGTATGTACACTGTTCATAGCCTTATGTGCACTACCAATACCGTTATTGCCACTCCCAATACTGTTATTTTAACTCCGGGTACAGTTTTCTCCCATCCCGATGCAATTGTTTACACGCCGGATACACTTGTTTACCCGCAGGATACGTTTGAAATTTTGGCCTATACCAGTATGTACACTGTTCATAGCCTTATGTGCACTACCAATACCGTTATTGCCACTCCCAATACTGTTATTTTAACTCCGGGTACAGTTTTCTCCCATCCCGATGCAATTGTTTACACGCCGGATACACTTGTTTACCCGCAGGATACGTTTGAAATTTTGGCCTATACCAGTATGTACACTGTTCATAGCCTTATGTGCACTACCAATACCGTTATTGCCACTCCCAATACTGTTATTTTAACTCCGGGTACAGTTTTCTCCCATCCCGATGCAATTGTTTACACGCCGGATACACTTGTTTACCCGCAGGATACGTTTGAAATTTTGGCCTATACCAGTATGTACACTGTTCATAGCCTTATGTGCACTACCAATACCGTTATTGCCACTCCCAATACTGTTATTTTAACTCCGGGTACAGTTTTCTCCCATCCCGATGCAATTGTTTACACGCCGGATACACTTGTTTACCCGCAGGATACGTTTGAAATTTTGGCCTATACCAGTATGTACACTGTTCATAGCCTTATGTGCACTACCAATACCGTTATTGCCACTCCCAATACTGTTATTTTAACTCCGGGTACAGTTTTCTCCCATCCCGATGCAATTGTTTACACGCCGGATACACTTGTTTACCCGCAGGATACGTTTGAAATTTTGGCCTATACCAGTATGTACACTGTTCATAGCCTTATGTGCACTACCAATACCGTTATTGCCACTCCCAATACTGTTATTTTAACTCCGGGTACAGTTTTCTCCCATCCCGATGCAATTGTTTACACGCCGGATACACTTGTTTACCCGCAGGATACGTTTGAAATTTTGGCCTATACCAGTATGTACACTGTTCATAGCCTTATGTGCACTACCAATACCGTTATTGCCACTCCCAATACTGTTATTTTAACTCCGGGTACAGTTTTCTCCCATCCCGATGCAATTGTTTACACGCCGGATACACTTGTTTACCCGCAGGATACGTTTGAAATTTTGGCCTATACCAGTATGTACACTGTTCATAGCCTTATGTGCACTACCAATACCGTTATTGCCACTCCCAATACTGTTATTTTAACTCCGGGTACAGTTTTCTCCCATCCCGATGCAATTGTTTACACGCCGGATACACTTGTTTACCCGCAGGATACGTTTGAAATTTTGGCCTATACCAGTATGTACACTGTTCATAGCCTTATGTGCACTACCAATACCGTTATTGCCACTCCCAATACTGTTATTTTAACTCCGGGTACAGTTTTCTCCCATCCCGATGCAATTGTTTACACGCCGGATACACTTGTTTACCCGCAGGATACGTTTGAAATTTTGGCCTATACCAGTATGTACACTGTTCATAGCCTTATGTGCACTACCAATACCGTTATTGCCACTCCCAATACTGTTATTTTAACTCCGGGTACAGTTTTCTCCCATCCCGATGCAATTGTTTACACGCCGGATACACTTGTTTACCCGCAGGATACGTTTGAAATTTTGGCCTATACCAGTATGTACACTGTTCATAGCCTTATGTGCACTACCAATACCGTTATTGCCACTCCCAATACTGTTATTTTAACTCCGGGTACAGTTTTCTCCCATCCCGATGCAATTGTTTACACGCCGGATACACTTGTTTACCCGCAGGATACGTTTGAAATTTTGGCCTATACCAGTATGTACACTGTTCATAGCCTTATGTGCACTACCAATACCGTTATTGCCACTCCCAATACTGTTATTTTAACTCCGGGTACAGTTTTCTCCCATCCCGATGCAATTGTTTACACGCCGGATACACTTGTTTACCCGCAGGATACGTTTGAAATTTTGGCCTATACCAGTATGTACACTGTTCATAGCCTTATGTGCACTACCAATACCGTTATTGCCACTCCCAATACTGTTATTTTAACTCCGGGTACAGTTTTCTCCCATCCCGATGCAATTGTTTACACGCCGGATACACTTGTTTACCCGCAGGATACGTTTGAAATTTTGGCCTATACCAGTATGTACACTGTTCATAGCCTTATGTGCACTACCAATACCGTTATTGCCACTCCCAATACTGTTATTTTAACTCCGGGTACAGTTTTCTCCCATCCCGATGCAATTGTTTACACGCCGGATACACTTGTTTACCCGCAGGATACGTTTGAAATTTTGGCCTATACCAGTATGTACACTGTTCATAGCCTTATGTGCACTACCAATACCGTTATTGCCACTCCCAATACTGTTATTTTAACTCCGGGTACAGTTTTCTCCCATCCCGATGCAATTGTTTACACGCCGGATACACTTGTTTACCCGCAGGATACGTTTGAAATTTTGGCCTATACCAGTATGTACACTGTTCATAGCCTTATGTGCACTACCAATACCGTTATTGCCACTCCCAATACTGTTATTTTAACTCCGGGTACAGTTTTCTCCCATCCCGATGCAATTGTTTACACGCCGGATACACTTGTTTACCCGCAGGATACGTTTGAAATTTTGGCCTATACCAGTATGTACACTGTTCATAGCCTTATGTGCACTACCAATACCGTTATTGCCACTCCCAATACTGTTATTTTAACTCCGGGTACAGTTTTCTCCCATCCGCATGCAACTGTTTACACGCCGGATACACTTGTTTACCCGCAGGATACGTTTGAAATTTTGGCCTATACCAGTATGTACACTGTTCATAGCCTTATGTGCACTACCAATACCGTTATTGCCACTCCCAATACTGTTATTTTAACTCCGGGTACAGTTTTCTCCCATCCCGATGCAATTGTTTACACGCCGGATACACTTGTTTACCCGCAGGATACGTTTGAAATTTTGGCCTATACCAGTATGTACACTGTTCATAGCCTTATGTGCACTACCAATACCGTTATTGCCACTCCCAATACTGTTATTTTAACTCCGGGTACAGTTTTCTCCCATCCCGATGCAATTGTTTACACGCCGGATACACTTGTTTACCCGCAGGATACGTTTGAAATTTTGGCCTATACCAGTATGTACACTGTTCATAGCCTTATGTGCACTACCAATACCGTTATTGCCACTCCCAATACTGTTATTTTAACTCCGGGTACAGTTTTCTCCCATCCCGATGCAATTGTTTACACGCCGGATACACTTGTTTACCCGCAGGATACGTTTGAAATTTTGGCCTATACCAGTATGTACACTGTTCATAGCCTTATGTGCACTACCAATACCGTTATTGCCACTCCCAATACTGTTATTTTAACTCCGGGTACAGTTTTCTCCCATCCCGATGCAATTGTTTACACGCCGGATACACTTGTTTACCCGCAGGATACGTTTGAAATTTTGGCCTATACCAGTATGTACACTGTTCATAGCCTTATGTGCACTACCAATACCGTTATTGCCACTCCCAATACTGTTATTTTAACTCCGGGTACAGTTTTCTCCCATCCCGATGCAATTGTTTACACGCCGGATACACTTGTTTACCCGCAGGATACGTTTGAAATTTTGGCCTATACCAGTATGTACACTGTTCATAGCCTTATGTGCACTACCAATACCGTTATTGCCACTCCCAATACTGTTATTTTAACTCCGGGTACAGTTTTCTCCCATCCCGATGCAATTGTTTACACGCCGGATACACTTGTTTACCCGCAGGATACGTTTGAAATTTTGGCCTATACCAGTATGTACACTGTTCATAGCCTTATGTGCACTACCAATACCGTTATTGCCACTCCCAATACTGTTATTTTAACTCCGGGTACAGTTTTCTCCCATCCCGATGCAATTGTTTACACGCCGGATACACTTGTTTACCCGCAGGATACGTTTGAAATTTTGGCCTATACCAGTATGTACACTGTTCATAGCCTTATGTGCACTACCAATACCGTTATTGCCACTCCCAATACTGTTATTTTAACTCCGGGTACAGTTTTCTCCCATCCCGATGCAATTGTTTACACGCCGGATACACTTGTTTACCCGCAGGATACGTTTGAAATTTTGGCCTATACCAGTATGTACACTGTTCATAGCCTTATGTGCACTACCAATACCGTTATTGCCACTCCCAATACTGTTATTTTAACTCCGGGTACAGTTTTCTCCCATCCCGATGCAATTGTTTACACGCCGGATACACTTGTTTACCCGCAGGATACGTTTGAAATTTTGGCCTATACCAGTATGTACACTGTTCATAGCCTTATGTGCACTACCAATACCGTTATTGCCACTCCCAATACTGTTATTTTAACTCCGGGTACAGTTTTCTCCCATCCCGATGCAATTGTTTACACGCCGGATACACTTGTTTACCCGCAGGATACGTTTGAAATTTTGGCCTATACCAGTATGTACACTGTTCATAGCCTTATGTGCACTACCAATACCGTTATTGCCACTCCCAATACTGTTATTTTAACTCCGGGTACAGTTTTCTCCCATCCCGATGCAATTGTTTACACGCCGGATACACTTGTTTACCCGCAGGATACGTTTGAAATTTTGGCCTATACCAGTATGTACACTGTTCATAGCCTTATGTGCACTACCAATACCGTTATTGCCACTCCCAATACTGTTATTTTAACTCCGGGTACAGTTTTCTCCCATCCCGATGCAATTGTTTACACGCCGGATACACTTGTTTACCCGCAGGATACGTTTGAAATTTTGGCCTATACCAGTATGTACACTGTTCATAGCCTTATGTGCACTACCAATACCGTTATTGCCACTCCCAATACTGTTATTTTAACTCCGGGTACAGTTTTCTCCCATCCCGATGCAATTGTTTACACGCCGGATACACTTGTTTACCCGCAGGATACGTTTGAAATTTTGGCCTATACCAGTATGTACACTGTTCATAGCCTTATGTGCACTACCAATACCGTTATTGCCACTCCCAATACTGTTATTTTAACTCCGGGTACAGTTTTCTCCCATCCCGATGCAATTGTTTACACGCCGGATACACTTGTTTACCCGCAGGATACGTTTGAAATTTTGGCCTATACCAGTATGTACACTGTTCATAGCCTTATGTGCACTACCAATACCGTTATTGCCACTCCCAATACTGTTATTTTAACTCCGGGTACAGTTTTCTCCCATCCCGATGCAATTGTTTACACGCCGGATACACTTGTTTACCCGCAGGATACGTTTGAAATTTTGGCCTATACCAGTATGTACACTGTTCATAGCCTTATGTGCACTACCAATACCGTTATTGCCACTCCCAATACTGTTATTTTAACTCCGGGTACAGTTTTCTCCCATCCCGATGCAATTGTTTACACGCCGGATACACTTGTTTACCCGCAGGATACGTTTGAAATTTTGGCCTATACCAGTATGTACACTGTTCATAGCCTTATGTGCACTACCAATACCGTTATTGCCACTCCCAATACTGTTATTTTAACTCCGGGTACAGTTTTCTCCCATCCCGATGCAATTGTTTACACGCCGGATACACTTGTTTACCCGCAGGATACGTTTGAAATTTTGGCCTATACCAGTATGTACACTGTTCATAGCCTTATGTGCACTACCAATACCGTTATTGCCACTCCCAATACTGTTATTTTAACTCCGGGTACAGTTTTCTCCCATCCCGATGCAATTGTTTACACGCCGGATACACTTGTTTACCCGCAGGATACGTTTGAAATTTTGGCCTATACCAGTATGTACACTGTTCATAGCCTTATGTGCACTACCAATACCGTTATTGCCACTCCCAATACTGTTATTTTAACTCCGGGTACAGTTTTCTCCCATCCCGATGCAATTGTTTACACGCCGGATACACTTGTTTACCCGCAGGATACGTTTGAAATTTTGGCCTATACCAGTATGTACACTGTTCATAGCCTTATGTGCACTACCAATACCGTTATTGCCACTCCCAATACTGTTATTTTAACTCCGGGTACAGTTTTCTCCCATCCCGATGCAATTGTTTACACGCCGGATACACTTGTTTACCCGCAGGATACGTTTGAAATTTTGGCCTATACCAGTATGTACACTGTTCATAGCCTTATGTGCACTACCAATACCGTTATTGCCACTCCCAATACTGTTATTTTAACTCCGGGTACAGTTTTCTCCCATCCCGATGCAATTGTTTACACGCCGGATACACTTGTTTACCCGCAGGATACGTTTGAAATTTTGGCCTATACCAGTATGTACACTGTTCATAGCCTTATGTGCACTACCAATACCGTTATTGCCACTCCCAATACTGTTATTTTAACTCCGGGTACAGTTTTCTCCCATCCCGATGCAATTGTTTACACGCCGGATACACTTGTTTACCCGCAGGATACGTTTGAAATTTTGGCCTATACCAGTATGTACACTGTTCATAGCCTTATGTGCACTACCAATACCGTTATTGCCACTCCCAATACTGTTATTTTAACTCCGGGTACAGTTTTCTCCCATCCCGATGCAATTGTTTACACGCCGGATACACTTGTTTACCCGCAGGATACGTTTGAAATTTTGGCCTATACCAGTATGTACACTGTTCATAGCCTTATGTGCACTACCAATACCGTTATTGCCACTCCCAATACTGTTATTTTAACTCCGGGTACAGTTTTCTCCCATCCCGATGCAATTGTTTACACGCCGGATACACTTGTTTACCCGCAGGATACGTTTGAAATTTTGGCCTATACCAGTATGTACACTGTTCATAGCCTTATGTGCACTACCAATACCGTTATTGCCACTCCCAATACTGTTATTTTAACTCCGGGTACAGTTTTCTCCCATCCCGATGCAATTGTTTACACGCCGGATACACTTGTTTACCCGCAGGATACGTTTGAAATTTTGGCCTATACCAGTATGTACACTGTTCATAGCCTTATGTGCACTACCAATACCGTTATTGCCACTCCCAATACTGTTATTTTAACTCCGGGTACAGTTTTCTCCCATCCCGATGCAATTGTTTACACGCCGGATACACTTGTTTACCCGCAGGATACGTTTGAAATTTTGGCCTATACCAGTATGTACACTGTTCATAGCCTTATGTGCACTACCAATACCGTTATTGCCACTCCCAATACTGTTATTTTAACTCCGGGTACAGTTTTCTCCCATCCCGATGCAATTGTTTACACGCCGGATACACTTGTTTACCCGCAGGATACGTTTGAAATTTTGGCCTATACCAGTATGTACACTGTTCATAGCCTTATGTGCACTACCAATACCGTTATTGCCACTCCCAATACTGTTATTTTAACTCCGGGTACAGTTTTCTCCCATCCCGATGCAATTGTTTACACGCCGGATACACTTGTTTACCCGCAGGATACGTTTGAAATTTTGGCCTATACCAGTATGTACACTGTTCATAGCCTTATGTGCACTACCAATACCGTTATTGCCACTCCCAATACTGTTATTTTAACTCCGGGTACAGTTTTCTCCCATCCCGATGCAATTGTTTACACGCCGGATACACTTGTTTACCCGCAGGATACGTTTGAAATTTTGGCCTATACCAGTATGTACACTGTTCATAGCCTTATGTGCACTACCAATACCGTTATTGCCACTCCCAATACTGTTATTTTAACTCCGGGTACAGTTTTCTCCCATCCCGATGCAATTGTTTACACGCCGGATACACTTGTTTACCCGCAGGATACGTTTGAAATTTTGGCCTATACCAGTATGTACACTGTTCATAGCCTTATGTGCACTACCAATACCGTTATTGCCACTCCCAATACTGTTATTTTAACTCCGGGTACAGTTTTCTCCCATCCCGATGCAATTGTTTACACGCCGGATACACTTGTTTACCCGCAGGATACGTTTGAAATTTTGGCCTATACCAGTATGTACACTGTTCATAGCCTTATGTGCACTACCAATACCGTTATTGCCACTCCCAATACTGTTATTTTAACTCCGGGTACAGTTTTCTCCCATCCCGATGCAATTGTTTACACGCCGGATACACTTGTTTACCCGCAGGATACGTTTGAAATTTTGGCCTATACCAGTATGTACACTGTTCATAGCCTTATGTGCACTACCAATACCGTTATTGCCACTCCCAATACTGTTATTTTAACTCCGGGTACAGTTTTCTCCCATCCCGATGCAATTGTTTACCCGCAGGATACGTTTGAAATTTTGGCCTATACCAGTATGTACACTGTTCATAGCCTTATGTGCACTACCAATACCGTTATTGCCACTCCCAATACTGTTATTTTAACTCCGGGTACAGTTTTCTCCCATCCCGATGCAATTGTTTACACGCCGGATACACTTGTTTACCCGCAGGATACGTTTGAAATTTTGGCCTATACCAGTATGTACACTGTTCATAGCCTTATGTGCACTACCAATACCGTTATTGCCACTCCCAATACTGTTATTTTAACTCCGGGTACAGTTTTCTCCCATCCCGATGCAATTGTTTACACGCCGGATACACTTGTTTACCCGCAGGATACGTTTGAAATTTTGGCCTATACCAGTATGTACACTGTTCATAGCCTTATGTGCACTACCAATACCGTTATTGCCACTCCCAATACTGTTATTTTAACTCCGGGTACAGTTTTCTCCCATCCCGATGCAATTGTTTACACGCCGGATACACTTGTTTACCCGCAGGATACGTTTGAAATTTTGGCCTATACCAGTATGTACACTGTTCATAGCCTTATGTGCACTACCAATACCGTTATTGCCACTCCCAATACTGTTATTTTAACTCCGGGTACAGTTTTCTCCCATCCCGATGCAATTGTTTACACGCCGGATACACTTGTTTACCCGCAGGATACGTTTGAAATTTTGGCCTATACCAGTATGTACACTGTTCATAGCCTTATGTGCACTACCAATACCGTTATTGCCACTCCCAATACTGTTATTTTAACTCCGGGTACAGTTTTCTCCCATCCCGATGCAATTGTTTACACGCCGGATACACTTGTTTACCCGCAGGATACGTTTGAAATTTTGGCCTATACCAGTATGTACACTGTTCATAGCCTTATGTGCACTACCAATACCGTTATTGCCACTCCCAATACTGTTATTTTAACTCCGGGTACAGTTTTCTCCCATCCCGATGCAATTGTTTACACGCCGGATACACTTGTTTACCCGCAGGATACGTTTGAAATTTTGGCCTATACCAGTATGTACACTGTTCATAGCCTTATGTGCACTACCAATACCGTTATTGCCACTCCCAATACTGTTATTTTAACTCCGGGTACAGTTTTCTCCCATCCCGATGCAATTGTTTACACGCCGGATACACTTGTTTACCCGCAGGATACGTTTGAAATTTTGGCCTATACCAGTATGTACACTGTTCATAGCCTTATGTGCACTACCAATACCGTTATTGCCACTCCCAATACTGTTATTTTAACTCCGGGTACAGTTTTCTCCCATCCCGATGCAATTGTTTACACGCCGGATACACTTGTTTACCCGCAGGATACGTTTGAAATTTTGGCCTATACCAGTATGTACACTGTTCATAGCCTTATGTGCACTACCAATACCGTTATTGCCACTCCCAATACTGTTATTTTAACTCCGGGTACAGTTTTCTCCCATCCCGATGCAATTGTTTACACGCCGGATACACTTGTTTACCCGCAGGATACGTTTGAAATTTTGGCCTATACCAGTATGTACACTGTTCATAGCCTTATGTGCACTACCAATACCGTTATTGCCACTCCCAATACTGTTATTTTAACTCCGGGTACAGTTTTCTCCCATCCCGATGCAATTGTTTACACGCCGGATACACTTGTTTACCCGCAGGATACGTTTGAAATTTTGGCCTATACCAGTATGTACACTGTTCATAGCCTTATGTGCACTACCAATACCGTTATTGCCACTCCCAATACTGTTATTTTAACTCCGGGTACAGTTTTCTCCCATCCCGATGCAATTGTTTACACGCCGGATACACTTGTTTACCCGCAGGATACGTTTGAAATTTTGGCCTATACCAGTATGTACACTGTTCATAGCCTTATGTGCACTACCAATACCGTTATTGCCACTCCCAATACTGTTATTTTAACTCCGGGTACAGTTTTCTCCCATCCCGATGCAATTGTTTACACGCCGGATACACTTGTTTACCCGCAGGATACGTTTGAAATTTTGGCCTATACCAGTATGTACACTGTTCATAGCCTTATGTGCACTACCAATACCGTTATTGCCACTCCCAATACTGTTATTTTAACTCCGGGTACAGTTTTCTCCCATCCCGATGCAATTGTTTACACGCCGGATACACTTGTTTACCCGCAGGATACGTTTGAAATTTTGGCCTATACCAGTATGTACACTGTTCATAGCCTTATGTGCACTACCAATACCGTTATTGCCACTCCCAATACTGTTATTTTAACTCCGGGTACAGTTTTCTCCCATCCCGATGCAATTGTTTACACGCCGGATACACTTGTTTACCCGCAGGATACGTTTGAAATTTTGGCCTATACCAGTATGTACACTGTTCATAGCCTTATGTGCACTACCAATACCGTTATTGCCACTCCCAATACTGTTATTTTAACTCCGGGTACAGTTTTCTCCCATCCCGATGCAATTGTTTACACGCCGGATACACTTGTTTACCCGCAGGATACGTTTGAAATTTTGGCCTATACCAGTATGTACACTGTTCATAGCCTTATGTGCACTACCAATACCGTTATTGCCACTCCCAATACTGTTATTTTAACTCCGGGTACAGTTTTCTCCCATCCCGATGCAATTGTTTACACGCCGGATACACTTGTTTACCCGCAGGATACGTTTGAAATTTTGGCCTATACCAGTATGTACACTGTTCATAGCCTTATGTGCACTACCAATACCGTTATTGCCACTCCCAATACTGTTATTTTAACTCCGGGTACAGTTTTCTCCCATCCCGATGCAATTGTTTACACGCCGGATACACTTGTTTACCCGCAGGATACGTTTGAAATTTTGGCCTATACCAGTATGTACACTGTTCATAGCCTTATGTGCACTACCAATACCGTTATTGCCACTCCCAATACTGTTATTTTAACTCCGGGTACAGTTTTCTCCCATCCCGATGCAATTGTTTACACGCCGGATACACTTGTTTACCCGCAGGATACGTTTGAAATTTTGGCCTATACCAGTATGTACACTGTTCATAGCCTTATGTGCACTACCAATACCGTTATTGCCACTCCCAATACTGTTATTTTAACTCCGGGTACAGTTTTCTCCCATCCCGATGCAATTGTTTACACGCCGGATACACTTGTTTACCCGCAGGATACGTTTGAAATTTTGGCCTATACCAGTATGTACACTGTTCATAGCCTTATGTGCACTACCAATACCGTTATTGCCACTCCCAATACTGTTATTTTAACTCCGGGTACAGTTTTCTCCCATCCCGATGCAATTGTTTACACGCCGGATACACTTGTTTACCCGCAGGATACGTTTGAAATTTTGGCCTATACCAGTATGTACACTGTTCATAGCCTTATGTGCACTACCAATACCGTTATTGCCACTCCCAATACTGTTATTTTAACTCCGGGTACAGTTTTCTCCCATCCCGATGCAATTGTTTACACGCCGGATACACTTGTTTACCCGCAGGATACGTTTGAAATTTTGGCCTATACCAGTATGTACACTGTTCATAGCCTTATGTGCACTACCAATACCGTTATTGCCACTCCCAATACTGTTATTTTAACTCCGGGTACAGTTTTCTCCCATCCCGATGCAATTGTTTACACGCCGGATACACTTGTTTACCCGCAGGATACGTTTGAAATTTTGGCCTATACCAGTATGTACACTGTTCATAGCCTTATGTGCACTACCAATACCGTTATTGCCACTCCCAATACTGTTATTTTAACTCCGGGTACAGTTTTCTCCCATCCCGATGCAATTGTTTACACGCCGGATACACTTGTTTACCCGCAGGATACGTTTGAAATTTTGGCCTATACCAGTATGTACACTGTTCATAGCCTTATGTGCACTACCAATACCGTTATTGCCACTCCCAATACTGTTATTTTAACTCCGGGTACAGTTTTCTCCCATCCCGATGCAATTGTTTACACGCCGGATACACTTGTTTACCCGCAGGATACGTTTGAAATTTTGGCCTATACCAGTATGTACACTGTTCATAGCCTTATGTGCACTACCAATACCGTTATTGCCACTCCCAATACTGTTATTTTAACTCCGGGTACAGTTTTCTCCCATCCCGATGCAATTGTTTACACGCCGGATACACTTGTTTACCCGCAGGATACGTTTGAAATTTTGGCCTATACCAGTATGTACACTGTTCATAGCCTTATGTGCACTACCAATACCGTTATTGCCACTCCCAATACTGTTATTTTAACTCCGGGTACAGTTTTCTCCCATCCCGATGCAATTGTTTACACGCCGGATACACTTGTTTACCCGCAGGATACGTTTGAAATTTTGGCCTATACCAGTATGTACACTGTTCATAGCCTTATGTGCACTACCAATACCGTTATTGCCACTCCCAATACTGTTATTTTAACTCCGGGTACAGTTTTCTCCCATCCCGATGCAATTGTTTACACGCCGGATACACTTGTTTACCCGCAGGATACGTTTGAAATTTTGGCCTATACCAGTATGTACACTGTTCATAGCCTTATGTGCACTACCAATACCGTTATTGCCACTCCCAATACTGTTATTTTAACTCCGGGTACAGTTTTCTCCCATCCCGATGCAATTGTTTACACGCCGGATACACTTGTTTACCCGCAGGATACGTTTGAAATTTTGGCCTATACCAGTATGTACACTGTTCATAGCCTTATGTGCACTACCAATACCGTTATTGCCACTCCCAATACTGTTATTTTAACTCCGGGTACAGTTTTCTCCCATCCCGATGCAATTGTTTACACGCCGGATACACTTGTTTACCCGCAGGATACGTTTGAAATTTTGGCCTATACCAGTATGTACACTGTTCATAGCCTTATGTGCACTACCAATACCGTTATTGCCACTCCCAATACTGTTATTTTAACTCCGGGTACAGTTTTCTCCCATCCCGATGCAATTGTTTACACGCCGGATACACTTGTTTACCCGCAGGATACGTTTGAAATTTTGGCCTATACCAGTATGTACACTGTTCATAGCCTTATGTGCACTACCAATACCGTTATTGCCACTCCCAATACTGTTATTTTAACTCCGGGTACAGTTTTCTCCCATCCCGATGCAATTGTTTACACGCCGGATACACTTGTTTACCCGCAGGATACGTTTGAAATTTTGGCCTATACCAGTATGTACACTGTTCATAGCCTTATGTGCACTACCAATACCGTTATTGCCACTCCCAATACTGTTATTTTAACTCCGGGTACAGTTTTCTCCCATCCCGATGCAATTGTTTACACGCCGGATACACTTGTTTACCCGCAGGATACGTTTGAAATTTTGGCCTATACCAGTATGTACACTGTTCATAGCCTTATGTGCACTACCAATACCGTTATTGCCACTCCCAATACTGTTATTTTAACTCCGGGTACAGTTTTCTCCCATCCCGATGCAATTGTTTACACGCCGGATACACTTGTTTACCCGCAGGATACGTTTGAAATTTTGGCCTATACCAGTATGTACACTGTTCATAGCCTTATGTGCACTACCAATACCGTTATTGCCACTCCCAATACTGTTATTTTAACTCCGGGTACAGTTTTCTCCCATCCCGATGCAATTGTTTACACGCCGGATACACTTGTTTACCCGCAGGATACGTTTGAAATTTTGGCCTATACCAGTATGTACACTGTTCATAGCCTTATGTGCACTACCAATACCGTTATTGCCACTCCCAATACTGTTATTTTAACTCCGGGTACAGTTTTCTCCCATCCCGATGCAATTGTTTACACGCCGGATACACTTGTTTACCCGCAGGATACGTTTGAAATTTTGGCCTATACCAGTATGTACACTGTTCATAGCCTTATGTGCACTACCAATACCGTTATTGCCACTCCCAATACTGTTATTTTAACTCCGGGTACAGTTTTCTCCCATCCCGATGCAATTGTTTACACGCCGGATACACTTGTTTACCCGCAGGATACGTTTGAAATTTTGGCCTATACCAGTATGTACACTGTTCATAGCCTTATGTGCACTACCAATACCGTTATTGCCACTCCCAATACTGTTATTTTAACTCCGGGTACAGTTTTCTCCCATCCCGATGCAATTGTTTACACGCCGGATACACTTGTTTACCCGCAGGATACGTTTGAAATTTTGGCCTATACCAGTATGTACACTGTTCATAGCCTTATGTGCACTACCAATACCGTTATTGCCACTCCCAATACTGTTATTTTAACTCCGGGTACAGTTTTCTCCCATCCCGATGCAATTGTTTACACGCCGGATACACTTGTTTACCCGCAGGATACGTTTGAAATTTTGGCCTATACCAGTATGTACACTGTTCATAGCCTTATGTGCACTACCAATACCGTTATTGCCACTCCCAATACTGTTATTTTAACTCCGGGTACAGTTTTCTCCCATCCCGATGCAATTGTTTACACGCCGGATACACTTGTTTACCCGCAGGATACGTTTGAAATTTTGGCCTATACCAGTATGTACACTGTTCATAGCCTTATGTGCACTACCAATACCGTTATTGCCACTCCCAATACTGTTATTTTAACTCCGGGTACAGTTTTCTCCCATCCCGATGCAATTGTTTACACGCCGGATACACTTGTTTACCCGCAGGATACGTTTGAAATTTTGGCCTATACCAGTATGTACACTGTTCATAGCCTTATGTGCACTACCAATACCGTTATTGCCACTCCCAATACTGTTATTTTAACTCCGGGTACAGTTTTCTCCCATCCCGATGCAATTGTTTACACGCCGGATACACTTGTTTACCCGCAGGATACGTTTGAAATTTTGGCCTATACCAGTATGTACACTGTTCATAGCCTTATGTGCACTACCAATACCGTTATTGCCACTCCCAATACTGTTATTTTAACTCCGGGTACAGTTTTCTCCCATCCCGATGCAATTGTTTACACGCCGGATACACTTGTTTACCCGCAGGATACGTTTGAAATTTTGGCCTATACCAGTATGTACACTGTTCATAGCCTTATGTGCACTACCAATACCGTTATTGCCACTCCCAATACTGTTATTTTAACTCCGGGTACAGTTTTCTCCCATCCCGATGCAATTGTTTACACGCCGGATACACTTGTTTACCCGCAGGATACGTTTGAAATTTTGGCCTATACCAGTATGTACACTGTTCATAGCCTTATGTGCACTACCAATACCGTTATTGCCACTCCCAATACTGTTATTTTAACTCCGGGTACAGTTTTCTCCCATCCCGATGCAATTGTTTACACGCCGGATACACTTGTTTACCCGCAGGATACGTTTGAAATTTTGGCCTATACCAGTATGTACACTGTTCATAGCCTTATGTGCACTACCAATACCGTTATTGCCACTCCCAATACTGTTATTTTAACTCCGGGTACAGTTTTCTCCCATCCCGATGCAATTGTTTACACGCCGGATACACTTGTTTACCCGCAGGATACGTTTGAAATTTTGGCCTATACCAGTATGTACACTGTTCATAGCCTTATGTGCACTACCAATACCGTTATTGCCACTCCCAATACTGTTATTTTAACTCCGGGTACAGTTTTCTCCCATCCCGATGCAATTGTTTACACGCCGGATACACTTGTTTACCCGCAGGATACGTTTGAAATTTTGGCCTATACCAGTATGTACACTGTTCATAGCCTTATGTGCACTACCAATACCGTTATTGCCACTCCCAATACTGTTATTTTAACTCCGGGTACAGTTTTCTCCCATCCCGATGCAATTGTTTACACGCCGGATACACTTGTTTACCCGCAGGATACGTTTGAAATTTTGGCCTATACCAGTATGTACACTGTTCATAGCCTTATGTGCACTACCAATACCGTTATTGCCACTCCCAATACTGTTATTTTAACTCCGGGTACAGTTTTCTCCCATCCCGATGCAATTGTTTACACGCCGGATACACTTGTTTACCCGCAGGATACGTTTGAAATTTTGGCCTATACCAGTATGTACACTGTTCATAGCCTTATGTGCACTACCAATACCGTTATTGCCACTCCCAATACTGTTATTTTAACTCCGGGTACAGTTTTCTCCCATCCCGATGCAATTGTTTACACGCCGGATACACTTGTTTACCCGCAGGATACGTTTGAAATTTTGGCCTATACCAG